>CAUYQG010132968.1:0-27936 GCA_963574415.1 Tarsius wallacei
TAAGCCACCATGCCTGACCTAAACAATGTAATTCTTAAGGTTTAACAACTCTACAAATTAACAATCAAAAATGTTCACACCAATAGGCTATGGCTATCTTAGGACAGAGACTATGTATTTGGGACACAGTAAAAATTTAAAATTAAACAAATATGACAAACTTTAGTTTCACACAGCCATTTAAATTTTACCCAAAGAGCAAATGTAACAAAAAAGATATTTTTAAAAAGTTTTAATAAACAAATAAGACGGTGTTATTAGAATAGGTATATATAAATATACGTACCAGTGTGTATATATTAAAACAGATACCTGCCATCACAATATTGATAACATTTTTGTTTATAATTTTCTATTTTGCCTCTCCCTCCTCAGACATCAGTTTTTATATAAATTTACACATATATATTTAAAAATGAAAATACATTAGAAAGCTGAAGTCAGTAAAAACAGGAGAGCAAATCAGAACTCTGTGTTGTTTCTTAATCCTTAAAAGAAAGAATGTCATTTCAAATATGAATTAATTTTTTTCTGAAAAACAATTTTCGGTCTTTTGAAAAATATACCAATGTATTCCATCTTCTCACAAAATCATGACATTCATACCTGCTGAGGTTTCTCTAAATTTGTCACTGGTCTTCTTTTTCCTCCATTTCCAAGGCTTAAAGATTTTACCGATGGTGGACAGTTTCCCCTTTCTCTTGAAGGGAGGTGTCTGGGAGCCTGCAGGGGGGCCATCTGAGTTTGCTATAGAAGCTTTGTCCAGTCCGTCAACTGTGTAAAGAAAAATAATGTCAGAGAAAGATTGTCATAAAGTTTGGAACAACATCATCTATCCCTCCCTGGACTGGTAACAGGAAGTATGCCCACTCGAATTGGAATCTCACAAAAAGTTTATTTTGTCCCATTTTGCAACTGGTAGAACTTCTCTGATATCAACCAGCACATCAATCAATCAGAAATTATATTCCCCTTAGGAAATCATTTTGGATTAGAAATAGAAAAGAAGCAAGAGACTTACATAATAGGTGGGGCCAGACAAATATGAGTCTGGGAAACACAGCTGAATCCATCTGCAACAACCACATCAATATTTTGTGCAGAAATAGAGTATTCTAAGTATTCCTGAAATAGGATGTTCCTCCAGAGGCTAGTTTGGCATTCTCAGTAATGAATATTACAGTCATGATGTAGTAAAAACCATGGTTTCTCCCTCAAAAAATAAAATTTGGTGCCAGGAAGCTAAATTCTGTTTTCACAATGCTGAAACTGTCTTTTGCTTCTATTACAAAAGTTTGCAGCTTCAAATAAACTGACAACTATCACTAACAATAAGAAAATATGTGGAAAATGTGGGTATTGTGTATGATAAAAACATATTTTTTATGCCTTCACCATCCTATTAACCAGAAGAAAGGCACAAAATCTTTGTTTTCCACTTCTACTGGGTGAAGGGGGCAGGATCTCAGTCACCCAAGCTGGAGTACAGTGGTACAATCACAGTTCAACACAGCCTCTGACTCCTAGGCTCAAGTGATCCTCCTGTGTCAGCCTCCCAATTAGCTGGACTAAAGGCATGTGCCACCACGCCTAACTAAGTCTTTTCTCTCTCTCTTTTTTTTTTTTTACATGGATATAAGGTTTTACTATGTTACTCAGGCTGGTCTCAAACTCCTGGGCTCAAGTGATTCTCCCTCCTCGGCCTCCCAAAGTGTTGGGATTACAGGCGTGAGCCACTACGCCTGGCTATGTTCTAAGTTGAAGGGAGATACTACCCTATTAGATTGTAATGGCAATGAATTGGAAGCACGCCAGAATGGATAAACTATGGTATTATTTATTCAGTGAAATAGCACTTAGCAATTAAAATTTTTAAAAAAACTAAAACGAAATCAAAAACCACTGATATGTACAACAACATGAAGAAACCTCAAAAACATTATGCTGAAAAGTCACACAGAAAAGAGTACATACTGTGTGGCTCCATTTACATAAAGTTCTAAAACAGGTAAAATGAATTTACAACCAAAAAAAGAAGAGGAAGAAGAAATAAAAAAATCAAAACAGTAGTTTTTTCTTAGAGTGAGAAAGAAGTTAAAATAAATTTTAAGAAGGGGATTGAGAATTCATAGGTGGGTGATAGAAAAGATCTCAATAATGGTTGGATTACACAAAACTTATTAAATGATATTTATAACTTCATATATTTCACTTTACATAAAATTTACCTTAGGAAAACTATTAAAAAAATGAAGTCTAATTAATGATATGCATGCTGAAGTGTACTAATGGTCATCAAAAATAATAAATGGATAGATGGATAAAATATGCAATAAAGTAAAATATAGCAAAATGTTAAGCATTGAATGCAAGGGTATACATATGTAGGGTATAATTCTCTTCTCTGTATTTTTTTAAACTTTCATAATATAATATTGAGAAAAATAAAAGCAAATATTGAATAGCAAGGACTTCTTTCAGGAAGACGGAGTAGATTTACTTTTTCCTATTCCCCTTGCTAAATACAACTTAAAGAAAAAAAACCCTGCAAATTACATAAAAATAAACGTAAGACTCTGTAAGGTGAAGAAAATGCAGACCAGCCTAGGACCACAAGATCCAAGAAACAACATGGTGGTGAGATCCCGGGACTTTCTTTCTGCCTCAAACATCCCAGAAGAAGTCAGAAACCTGGCTTCCACCAAGCATGGAAACCAGCAACCCAGAAATGCCAGTGGTGCCCAGAAGAGCCTCAACAAAAGCCTGCTCTCTCTAGCCCTAGGACTAGGAAAGTATCAGAGCAGCAAGACAGAAAACTTTTAGTTTGCTCCAGTCAAACACCACAGAAGAAACTGTGTCAATCCATGCCAGCAAAAGCTGAATGCAGACACTAAACTTCCACCCTCATGAGGCCGTAACAGGGAGCTCTAACACTCCCACCATAGTGACATCACAGAAGCCCAGGTAGGGCACCAAGACCTTCATGCCTGGCAGCAGATAATGAAGCATCTTCCACAGCATCAGTGGGGACCAAGTGGGAAGCCTGAAGCTCCACTCTACCCAGCAATAATTGGGTGTCTCTCTTCTTCCCACAATGCAGGAGTGGTGTCAAACCACTGCCCACTGGGAATAAGGCAACCTCCACTATGGTGTCAGAGGAGAGCATGTGGGTATCTGGAAGTTCTACAATGCCCAACAGTAAAAAGGACATGGCACCGCCCCGCTGTGTGTCAACAGAGGTCAAGTGGGGAGCCAGGATTTCTACCTCATGTGGGAGTGACAATGTGACACCCACTCCTTTCCTTGCTGGACAGGTGTCAGACAAAGTCAAATAACACAGAAGGTTTCAATAAGGTCTAAAGTCACATACCATAATACAAAAATGTCCAAGTTTCCATTGAAAATCACTTGACACACCAAGAACCAGGAAAATCTCAAACTGCATAAAAAAGACAATCAATAGATGCCTTCTTCTAAATCTTTACAGGTTCTCCTTCCAAACAAGTATAGATAAATTCCATTTCTCTCACTACTGAAGTCTATTCTAATTTCAGGTGCTACCTGGCAAAGATACACAGAGGCTGGTCATTACTAGGAAAACTTGGAACTGCAAGTCTTATACAAATTCTTCTGTAAGTGGTTCCTAACCCTACTTTTAGCCATAGCACAACAGACAGAGACATAGGAGATAGACTAATTTTGAAGCTAAGTCAAAGTAAAGAAGCAAAATCTTTATTATTTCACTTTTACTCCTATGCAAACTGCCCTCCTTGATTTAGAGAGCAGATCCAGGGAGAAACTGAATATATGGTTCTTCTTCTTCATAGAGACTTTATGCCAAACTCTCATGGAAGGGCTTAATTTTGAACAATCTACATGTAAAATATAAGGGGCTGACTATTACAAACATAAGAACTAAAGTTTTCTGCCGGGCTCGGTGGCTCAGCCTGTAATCCCGCGCCTTGGGAGGCTGAAGTGAGTGGATTGCCTGAGCCTGTGGGTTTGAGACCCGCCTGGGCAACTTGCTGAGACTTCATCTCTACAATAAATCAAAAAACTAGCCGGGTGTGGTAGCACGCGCCTGTAGTACTTGGAAGGCTGAGGCAGAAGGATTGCCGGAGCCCAGCGGGTTGAGGCTGCAGTGGCCGGAAGCGGCCACTACACTGCAGTCTGGGTGACAGAGTGAGACTCCAACTCAAAAAAAAACCAAAAACTAAAGTTTCCATCTCTGTGGCTACAGACACACATCTAGCTCTCATGTTCTTACAATGGAGTGGGATCTTTATCTTTCAACCACATATCTATTTCCCTGACATCCCATAAAAATTCTGCTTTCTATCGAACCAAAGAAGCGCAGTCTATTTTTCTCCTGTCATAAACCACACTTGCAATTAGAAACCATATGTTGGCACAGTTGGCTGAAGTGCCATTATAATTCTCTTAAATTATGAATATGAAAAGAATTGTCACCTGCTTTTGAGTAGTATGAGCAAAATATTAACCTTCTTTTCTCTAGACACCAAGGATACTGGCAGTGCCATTGATATTTGTATAATTTTTCTTTGGAACAATTTTGACATTAAAATCCATTTGAAACTTTCTACAATTCTTTCACAATAAGTCTAGTGAGCTTTTCATTTACATGCAGATAAGAACAAACTGCCAGGTATTTAAATTCCAGGTGAAAGCTGAAATTTCAGTGTTAAACTTGATCCAATTTCATGCTATTGAGAGTAACCTGTCATTCATTAAAACTTTTCTTTTCACACTTGAGATCTACATTTTAAAATGTAGCATATTTTGAAATACAGTCTATCTTCCACTAAAACAAACCCACACCCAACAGGGCTTCCCCACACCACCAACTAGTAAGAAATTAGAGAATACACGCAGGTTTTATTTTTCATTTAAACAGAAATTTACCAATTAGGCAGGCCCAATGCAAATGTGACCATATAAGCCAAAAATAAATGAAACTAGATAAATGCCACACAAAATAAATGATAGGTTTAACTAGTCTTCCCTTTGAGATCTGAGAACTGAATGACAGGGATTCTTTGAAAAATTACACCTACTTAATAGGATGGTTTATAGTATTTTTAATAATATTTAATAGTTACATGATAATTTAGAGACTCAGTTTTCTCCACACATAATTATTTCAGTCACTGAGAAAATGAGACAAATGTGGCATAGTCTTCTAACTCACAAAATTTGTAGCTGAAAGATCATTTAGAAAATTATCTCGGTAAAAACCTGGTACTGATTCTGAACAAACTGAAAGCCACCCTGTAGGAAAAAAGTAAGTGGCAAAGATGGTCTTAAATTCCCCCCAAATATTCTTAAATATTTGAATGCCAATATGAATACATTTTTGAAGCCCAATAATAACAAAAACAAGTAAAGAGAAATCATGTGTGATAAATAATGCCTTGATAACACTGCTGAGCATGTTTTAAGGAAATAAAAAAACCAAACATACCAATCTTTATTGCCTTAAAATATGGTTTCTGTACTGTTTTCTTTGTCATTTATTATGCTTATGCAATATTAATATCACCATATATTTTTATTTCTATTACAGTTTTTATATTTCCATGATAATTCTGCTGCTTCCCCTTTAAAGGCCACAGAACATATGGCAAAGAAACATTAGAACGGTGTTTAAGGAGGATTTAACTTTACTCCTACATTTACATGAGGTCTGTCTCTCAACTGAAACAATAAGTCAGGATACGTGTTATCATATACAAGAGCACATATACAATTTCTGGGCACAGAAGCAAGTAGACAGAGTGAACTGATAGTATAAGCCATCACAGATGATATTGGATCACGATTTCTAAGGCAGCCAAATGGCTATCTTTGCCTTGAATTACAAAAGGGAGCTCCTTACTCTCTTGCTAATCAGAGTTCACATTGGGTTGGGTCAAATCTCTTCCTTTAGGGGATAAGATGAATGGGCAATGGAGAGAAAGAGAAAAAGAACTGAAGTACCAAAATATGTAGCATTGTACAGGGTATATGTTAAAAATCTGAAACTGCTGAACATTTATTCTAGAAGCAAACAGTAAGTACATGGGTGGCGGATGGGGGGAGCCAGGTTTCTTACTTGTAGAGAGAGGTTACGAATAAGCAATGGGGTAACAACAGGATGGTTCATGTGTCACCGATTAGAGTTGGAGACGTCTGTATGAACCCACATTTGGCCAAGTAGATAGGCAAATTATAGATGTGTATATACATGGCTAAGTGTACACATATGTGGCCCGGCGCGGCGGCTCAAGCCTGTAATCCCAGCATTTTGGGAGGCCAAGGCGAGAGAATTGCCTGAGCCCACGAGTGCTTGACCAGCTCAGGCAACTTGGTGAGGTCTCGTCTCTACAAAAAATCAAAAAATTAGCTGGGCATGGTAGCATGCACCTATAGTTCCAGCTACTTGGTAGGCTGAGGTGGAAGGACTGCCAGAGCCCGGCAGGTCAATGCTAGGGTGGCCGTGATGCACTCCAGCCTGGGCGACAGAATGAGACTCCAACTCAAAACAAAAATGAAAGAAAAAAAGTATACACTATGTATTTCCTATCTCTGTTCTCTCGGAGGCTCTAGAAGCAATAACCACCTAGTAGCAGCACGCACATCCAACACTCAGATCTTGGTTTCTTTCTTTTCCCTCCCTTCCTTTCTTTTTTTCTTTTTTTTCCTGAGTTGGGGTCTCACTCTGTCATCCTGGCCAGAGTGCAGTGGCACAATCACAGCTCACCACAGCCTCAACGTCCTAGGCTCAGGTCCTTCCACCTCAGCCTCCCAAGTAGCTGGGACTACAGGTGCACACCATCATGGCCAGCTAATTTTTTTGATTTTTAATAGAGGTGAAGTCTCGCTATGTTGCCTAGACTAGTCTTGAACTCCTGGGCTCAAGCAATCTTCCCAATTCAACCTTCCTAAGTGCTGAGATTATAGGCGTTAGCCACGATACCTGGCCCAGATCTTGGTTTCTAACAGCATTCTCCAATAAATTACACTGAATCTCTTCACAGAAATGGCTGCTTCCAGGGCTGGGGCAGTGAAAACACTGGATGAGCCTTGCAGCATCTTACAGTGCCAGTAAGTGCTCAAAAAAACAAAAACAAAAACAAAAAACCCAAACCAATGGGAGTAGACTCCCCTCTTAAGGAAGTGAAGCTCAACTCTACCTTGCTTAAAAATAAGATATAAAGAGCCAACTCAAGCCGGGCTCGGTGGCTCAGCCTGTAATTCCGCGCCTTTGGGAGGCTGAGATGAGTGGACTGCCTGAGCCCACGGGTTCGAGACCCGCCTGGGCAACTTGGTGAGACCTCATCTCTACAATAAATAAATAAATAAATCAGCCGGGCATGGTAGCGCGCGCCTGTAATTCCGGCTACTCGGAAGACTGAGGCGGAAGGATCGCCGGAGCCCGGCAGGTCGAGGCTGCGGTGGCCGGGAGCGGCCACTGCACTCGAGTCTGGGCGACAGAGTGAGACTCCAACTCAAAAAAAAAAAAGAGCCAACTCAAAAATTCTCCAAAGCCAAAGCTGGAACAATCTCAGCAACGAAATAAAGAATGCAGTATTAGATTATAACCCAAAGTATAAAATAAATATCCATGAGTCCATACTCAGGTAGATAAATATTAAATAAACAAATAAATAAGTGTAAGAGAAGAGCTAAATCTGTGCAGAATCCCACATAATTTATATAAATACTCCCTCTCAAGGAGGTGAAACTTAACTCCCCCTGCTTAAAAGTGAGCTACACATAGGAAATTCCTTCCAAAGTGTACAGTGTGGACAGGGGAGAAAGGAGTGACTTTACAGTGACATATGTTGACAAATCCGACCCCAGACCGGTGATCAAGGTTAACATAATCTGTGATAAGCTTTGTTGACGGTATAAACCCTTGATATGATATAATGAAAATGGTACTTGAAAACCCACAGCCCTCTGTAACCATGAGAAAAACATCAGGCAAAACCAGACTGAGGGACATTTCTCAAATATCTTACCAGTACACTTCAAAACTGTCGGGTTCTTTAGAAACAAGGAAAGTCTGAGAAATTGTTAGACCGGGAGGCTAAATGTAACATGGCACCCTGAATAGAATCCTGGAACAACAACAAAAAAGACATGATGGGAAAACGAGTGAAATCCTAATAAACATGAGGTTCAGTTGATAGCAATTTACCGGTGCTTGGTCCTTGGATGTAACAAACGTATCACACTGATATAAAATATTCACAATAAGAGAAACTAAGTTGGGAGTATATGGGGACTCTCTGTACTATCTTTTCAACATTTCAGCAAATCTAAAACCATTCTAAAATGATAAAGTTTATCTTTTAAAGTGTAGTATTAGCTAGCATGGAGCTAATATTAAGGATAAAGCTTTAGGAAATTCCTTGGGGTGAAAATACAATCTCTAAGAGACTTTGGGGGGTGCTGTCTTCTACTCACAGTAAAGATTCCTGCTCAGAGGAGTTTTGGAAAGTAATATGCTTCAGAGTTGCCCATCTTTCTCTCCAACATCTCCCTTTATTACTTTTAAATACCAGTATTTTATCACTAAGAGAATATAGATCATCTAATTACTATTTCAACACTCTATAACATATAGTGGACCTAAATAAGATAAGTACTATTTAACAGCTTGCCAAACAGGAGACAATAGGCTCAGTAGCACTGTGGCACCAGAAGTTGTTCATCCACAGTTATTGTGGATGACCATACAAAGAAAAAAGATTCTGAACACAAACTCCCAACACACACACACACACACACACACACACACACACACACACACATCCATGCTGGGGCTTAATATCACAGATTAAACAAATCAAGGATGGTTGACCTTTTAAAATAATGCCAAGAAAAACTTTCTCCTTACCCGTCATAGACACATGATAGATATTTATGGAAAAAAATTGAAAGAAATTTATAAAGTCCATGTCCATGAACATGTTAAGTGGTTACATGTGAAAAAATATTAAAGGAACTAGAGTATTTTTAAACTTTCTGTATATAAACGTATGCCACCACTTTAACATCTGAGGATAATAGAATTTGAGAGTTAGAAAAGACTTTAGTTGGCTCAGAAGAAAACTGCTTTTTTTCTTTAGCCATGATTATTACCTTAGCATTAACGTAATAATCGTGGCTAAATATACCTAGATGTATATATATTTTGTGTTGGGGTCTCACTCTGTCACCCAGAGTGAGTGGCATGATCATGACTCACTGAAGCCTTGACCTTTTGGGCTCAGGTGATTAATCCTTCCACCTCAGTCTTCCGAGTAGCTAGGACTACAGGCGTGCATCACCATGCCCAGTTAATATTTTGCTTTTTTGTAGCAACAAGGTCTCACCATGTTGCCTCGTCTGGTCTCTAACTCCTGGGCTCAAACAATCCTCCTGCCTCAGCCTCTCAAAGTGCCAGGATTAAGCAGCCTGGCCAGAGGCTAAAATATTTTAAAAATAATTTAGCCATCACCTTTTTAAGTCCTCAAGAGTAAGAGAATAGAATACAAATAAGAAATCAAATTAAATGTAAAGAAAAAGAAGAAAATATGAAAATATTACTATAATAGACTATAAGGAAAGAATTTTAGACTCTCTGGAAGAAGACTGCTCTTGTAACACTACTGTGCATGCTTGCTTTCCAGCTTGCCAATCTCCAATCCTCTGTCACTTGAAAGAAACTATGAAGTTACCTAAAGGTACCTGGAATAAGATCAATACTGCCCGCTGTCATTAAAATTAACATTATAGAGTATTTCCAAAAAGACTTTTGATGTATACATACAGAATGTAAATGACTGTGTACATGCAGCAACCATCCAGACCAAGATACAGATCATTTCTGGGCCCCAGAAAGTTTCCTTGGGCTACTTTCCAATCATTACCCACCTCTCACCTCCATCACCCCAGATACCACTATTTTGACTTCCATCACCACTGATTTGTTTTACCTGTTCTTGAACTTCAAACAATGGAGTCATACAACATACTCTTCAGCATCTTTCCTTCACTGAATGTCTGTGAGATTTGTCTATGGAGCTTATTTTTAGTACATGAGCATTTCAAAGCAAAGCCACTTAGTTATGAAATCAAAACAGGCTATCGTAACAAGATCTCAGATGATAGAGTACTTGGAAATGATGAGCTTTATGTATATCTCTTCTTTTGAAAAAGTTTTTCATCACTTCCACCAGGAAAATGTAAATAATTTCTCCTTTCCCTTACTTGTATCTTGGAAAGATAATCTACCTTTCTACCCTCTTTTGAGGTTATCCTGAAGCCATGCTGAATTAGAAGTTTACCTAAGTAAGATTAAAGACGGAGAGGGAGTTTGTTTTCTTTTAAAAATGACATATACATTTCTTACTTTACATATTAAAGCCCTCAGCATTTCTGAGAACTGTAATTTACAAAAAGCACTAGGTTATGGTGTTATCCACCATGGGACAACAATCATGTTTATCACATCCATATTATCCTGATAGTAAAGCCTAATATATAAGGAAACTGAGCCACAACAAGGCTATGTGGCTTCCCAGACTGTTGACTAGTGGCAGAGACAAGAATCTAGGTCATCTGATTCCTGATCAGGGTTTATTTCCCCTCTATCCCCTCTACCCGGGTGCTGTTTTCATTGGAATATGATAATTAAATTCATGATGAACCAGCAACACCTAATAGCTCTAAAATAGCAGTAAGGCACTGTAAAACAAAAAGCAAAGAAGACATTGTGCAATCAGGACAGGCAATAAATCTATGCTATTGTTCTGGGTTTTGACCACCCAACTGAGATGGTGAACTGTAAGCTAGGAAGAAAGCCAGATCCTAAATCCAACTCTGCTACTTAACCAGCCCTGTGACCTTGAGCAAGCACCCTAATTTTTCATTTGCTGGAATTAGAAGACTAGGTTAAATGACCACGAGGCTCCTTTCCAACTTTAAAAATTCTATGATTCTTCACAACGCTTTGTGCTGAGTGAATCAATCTTATAATGGATCACATTAGGACCTGCTCTGAGTGTTTTATGAAAATTGCTTCATTAATCATCAACACAACCCTGTAAATTAGGTGCTATTAGTATTCCCATTGTATAGATGAGGAAGTTGAAGTCCAGAGAGACCAAGCAACTAGCAAGGTCTCACAACTGGTAAGCAGAATTTAAACTCAGATACTTTGGCTCCAGAATATTCCTTGTATAAAAACGAGGAGAGTAGTGGGTGGGAGTGGATCTCTATTTACTGAGAAGGCAAGCCATAAACCCTAATGAATAATAACTCAATTCTACCTCCAACCACTTACTTGGGCTAATCCAAAGAGTCAGGGCAGGTACTGTTTTGCTCTCTAAAGCGATGCCAGTGTCATCACAGTTAATTTGATCCTGGCTGCAAGCAGACTGTACTCTTCACTTTATATTAACGATGGTCCTTTGATTGCACAGAATCTTTATGTACCATAATATTCATTTTAGAAGTTTGATACTATCAATTTTTAAGCTTGTTTTTCTAACAGAGGCAGCCATTACTTTTAAACTCCCAAAGGGAAATGCTACTAAAGACTTCCATCTGCCTGCAAGCACTGACAGAGAATTCCAGAGTTTAAACTGTGGCCAACAGGCCTGCAGAATGAGTATGTTTGTGCAGCTGTATGACATCCTGATTCACTGACATGAACAACATCCCCTAGACTTGCTACAGGATATTTAACAGATTAAATAAAGTCACTCATATTTGGGACTTAGAGAAATTCTGATTGAGTAGGAAAAAGGTCACTTTGCAAATGAAAAATCAATTTTAATGTAAACAAAATCATTTCACTTTTTTAATATTGTAATCGCTATAAGGGAAGGAAGGGTTCTCTCTGAACAGATATAATGGCTTGTCTCAGGAATAGCAAGAAATTTGCTACAGAGATGAAAAAGAAGACAGGAGCTAACCAACTTCCTGCCTTGCTCCCCTTAGATGCCAGCCATCTCCTACAAGAACTTGCAGGGTCTGGAAAGGGAGCAGGTTGTGGTGTGTGAATCGTGTGCTACTTGTGAAAACAAAGAAAAAGTCGGTATATCCCCAATGGACAATCTGCCAAGTGAGAGAGGATTCACTTCCTCCATGTTAGACTAGTGATCATGCTGTTTATGCTGGGAATGTGCATGGGGATGGAACTTTGAGAAGCTGGCAAACCTTATATATAAGTTGTAAAATAAAATCCAATGATGGCTGGGTGTGGAGACTCATGCCTGTAATTCTACCACTTTGGGAAGCTGAGCGAGAAGATTGTTTGGGCCCAGGAGTTTGAGAATAGCCTGGGCTACATGAGGAGATCTTGTCTCTGCAAAAAAAAAAAAAATTTAGCCAGACGTGGTGGTGCACACTGGTAGTCTCAGACACTCAGGAGGCTGAGGTGGAAGGACTGCTTGATTCCAGGAGGTCGAGGCTGTGGTGAGCCATAACCATGCCACTGTACTCCAACCTAGACAACACGGTGAGACCCCAACTCAAAAAATAATAATAACACCACCAAAAACACAAAACAAAAAAACACATTAAATCTGAATCAACATCTTTAAGTCAAAAGCCTGGTGGATAAATAAGAGTCCTGAGAATCTACAAATAATGTGACTAACCCTGTCTGTACATCCAAGAGTCTTCTGGCAGTCATACTAAATCCCCAAGGCTGGTCATCTGTGGAGAGACTGTGGCCACACGTAGCATTCTGGACTATCTCCCCACAGCAGATATGAAACCCACGGGCATATACAATGGAAACAGGATGCTGAGAGATATATCCCACAAAGGAGAATTTATGTCAGTTAGTCATACAGAATCCCCAAGGTGCCCAGATTTATTGTAGTTCAGTTAAGAGATGACTGCAACAACTCAGGCATCTGAACTTGGAAAGGAGTGAAAAGAAACTAGAAATGACAAATGGATCATCTGAGGGACATTGAGGAGGAAGAAGAGAAGAGTCCGAGAAACTGCCTGGAGTCGCAGAGAACTCCATGGGCTGAACCTCAACAAGGGTGTGGTGGGATGTAAAGAGGAGCAAAAGGCTCAGAGGAAAGACCTTTCGCTTGTGTTCAGACACCATGAACTTCAGCTGTTGGCAGGACATTCAGGGGGAAGATGTCCAACACACAGTGAGAAATACATTACCGGCACACCAGCCAGGAGCTGGAGTTGAAGTTACTTGGTGGAACCTTCCAAACAAAAGCAGCTGTTGAGAAGCAGGGGTAAGCTCAGAGAACGATGACATGTAAGAGCAAGTGGGCTTTGCGCAATTAAGAACCTTGAACTTTCTTGGCATTGAGAATGATCAAGTACAGAAAAAGGTTTTGTTTGCTGTTTGTTTTAAATTCATAAAGTGTGAAGGACATTCAAGCATGCTTGTGGGCTGAGGAGGTGGAGTATGAGGTGAGGCAGGGCAGGGGGATGGTGGTGAAGATGCAGGAGAGAAGGGTTACAGAACTGCACAGCCAGGATGTCAGACCGGCTGCATGGAGACCCAATTCCTTTGGGTAATAATAAACCTTGGGGTGGAGAGGGAGACTCTGAACCTCATCCGGTGAATATGAGGAAATGACCAGGAAGTCAAGAGAAGACAGCAGCAAAGGAACAGCAGGATGGCATGTAGTTCAAATGAGGACGTACACAATGGGTGGGAAACAGCCCCAGGAGCTGACGGAATGTCGGTGCAGCCTGTGGTGTGAGAGGTAGAAGACAAGAAAACCTCCACTGAAGGGAACCACCAGAGAAGTGGTGTTGCCAAGGAGACCTAGGGTTCAGACAACCCAAGGAAGAGGAGGAGGGAGAAGTACCCAAAAAGATGAGGATGTAGAAAAATGAAGGCTTTAATTTACAATTTATTGAGCAACCATGAAAAGAGAAGGGACTATAATGGGGAGCAAAAATGGACCCGATCTCAGCCCTCAGGAGGCTAACAGTCTATAAGGGAATATGACATTAGTTAAACAACCACCCATCCAAATAGCTATATATAGTGTGTGATGTGCAGAAGATGTGGAGGGGACCCCAGGGACTCACACAGTGGCACTGTAGCTTTAGTTCGCATGACAGGCAGGGTACAAAATGGTCTCCAAATTACAGGCTAAAATTCAGGGTAAGATTGCTTGAGGGCCACAGAAGTCTAGTCTAGTTTCATAACATCGCCTAAAATGTGGAAATATTCTGTCCAGATTAAACAGAAAACCATCTAAAAGCCACTGAAAAGCAAAGGATTAACATTCTTTAGTTTGAACAATTAATACTCTTGAGAGAGATACAGAAACAACCCTACTAGTTCCTTTTAAAAAATAATTTTATAATAATGATGTCATTAGTGTTGACTTAAATTTTTCTCTTCAACAGAATCATTGAGGATGTATGTTCCACTTGCAAGATGTTCTATTTTGGTTTCTTTCTTTAAAATGACATGTGTGTTAAGCAATCATTCTAGAAAACAAGTTGTACCAGCAGGATTTGAGTATAACACCACACAGAAAGCTTCTGAATCCAATTAGGGTACCATCAAGTCAACCAGCTTATTCAAAAATTCTTTTCTGATAAATTTTTAATTAAGATTTTCTAATACTGATCTAATGAAAATCTGAATATGTTCTAGAATGATAAAAAATAGCCCTTAACTGAACTTCAGAAGTAGCTAGTTGCAATTCACTGATTTTTTGCCAAAGCAATAAAAGTAATTTTTAATTGTTGTTATTAGGTGAGTAGGGCAAAAAAGACAATGTAAAGGAGCAAGCGTGCACAGAAAAAATAATCCCACTAGACAAGGAGTCCCATGAAGACAGGGGCCAAATTGCTTTTATTCCTGGTGGGGCCTCCACACATAAGGTCCCTTAATCAGTATTTATAAAATAATAACTAAGTCATATATAAATGTGTGGCAATAATTTACAAGGCCTGGCCTAACTAGGCTATGATTTATTTTAGCAGGTCTTTAGATTTTTTTCCACATAGAGGAAATTGTTTCCAACAGTGCCTTCCTGTAGAATTCCAAATATTTTGAAAGATAATATAACAAACACTAATGTTTGAAATTGTGAAAATATCAAAGCCAGCAGGAAGGAAGATAACCACTCATAAGAATGGTACAGACATTGCTGACACATATTTCAGGTGAGTAAACACTTACTTGCTCCTTATAAAGACAATTCATCAAAGACAAAAAAACTGAAAAACAGCTGGAAAAATTTATATGTGAAATTATCTTTTAAGGCGTTTCTATTTTCGCACAGTGATGAGTGGTGAAAATTAATTCTTCAAGAGCCACTCAAGACCCACTCCATTAACATTTATTTATTTCTCATCTCAGCTATTTCTTCAGTCTTAAACTTCTTTCTCCTAACTGGGGAAGTCAGAAAGGCAATTTGTTCCATGGCAGAGCAACAAGGAAAGGCAAATTATCTAACTAAACTGGAACTAAATCCAAATTGCTTTTGTTTTTTCCATTATTTTCGGCATCACCCGTGAGAATTTGAATCTCTTAGAAAACTATGAAACCATATAGAAAACTATAAAACCATTTTGACCTGAAATTAAATTATTTCATAATATAACATTGTTTATATGTTTAGCTATGTATCAACACTTTAGGTTTTCATTCACTAAATAGATCAGACACTGGTAGAAATACTTTGGGCTGTGGTGGCAAATATCTGACTATCCAATGTAATATGTTCCATTACCAGGAATCATTCATTAAGACTGGCAATGAGTAACAAGTTTTTTTCTAATCTTAACAGAACATACTACCTCTCCTGTCTCACCCTTCGACTGAGAATCAACCGCTTCTTGCAAGACCAGTATCCTAAGGCGAGTGAATCCAAGTGAAAGATGGCTGACACATGTTTCTACACTAAAGCTTCCAGAGAAGAAAATGGTTTCTTTTGTTTAATCCTTCAGCTATTTGGCACTCCAGTATAACTCAGTGTATGCTTTAAAAAAGGAAATAGCTTTTTTAAATATAAACACAGACCTGTGAGCACTGCGGAGGAAAAACATGGGCTTCCAGACCCAGAAAGATTTGAATTTAATAATCTACTCCTCCACTTCCTAGCTAGTAACTATAGGAAAGTAATTCAACCTTTCAGAGGCTCTTCCTTATCCCTAGAATGGGGAAATACAACTCACCATTTGGGTTCTGGCCAGAGTTAATAGAGCGAATACAACTGGCAAAGGGCCTGATAAAAGGTTTTGAGGGGAATAAAAATAGAGAGCAGATTATTTAGGAAGGATCTAGAGCAACTTGGGCAGCAAAATTTCTTTGAAAAATATTTTCCTGGTCTTCTAGAGGTCTCCAGGAAAACAAAAACACCACTCAAAATGGATACCTACATTCCCTTTTGGTCTCAAGACAATTGCTGGGAGTTGCTGAGACAAACTAGCACTCAAGGGAAATCACCATCATTCTATAGCACAAATGTCCTGGATTAGGGAAAGGAACAAAGCAAGAAGGTCAATGTCACATACAAGAAAAAGAGAGAGCAGCTAGGAGTTGGACTTGGCTCTATTTCCCACCAGCTGGGAAGTTGCTGAATTTATTTCTACGCTTGCACCTGCACAAAATAATAAATTAAAAAAACAAAACAAACAAAAAGCAATTTTATTCAAAAGACTGGTTGCTTCCTCAATTAACCCAACATTTAGTGAATCATATTGAAAATCTAACTAGGCACAGTCAACATCTCATCAGATACAAGTTGTCATTTCTTTTGGCTTTCAGAAAGCCTGCACTGTGTAAGATGTATTGCTATGGCAGTCAAACACAGGAAGTTGCATTTTACTCTTGTTTCCAAATACACAATGTCAAAATCTCAAGAGAGAAAAAGAATTAAAAGGTCCACGTTTTGATTCCATTTACCCCAGATACTTTAAGACCACCTTTAAGTTCAATGGAGATGACCAAGTCCTGGAGGACCCCTGATTATAAGAATCGTTATACACTGGGCTGGCTAAGAAGTTATTATCAAAGGAGACTGTTTATTCTGTCCTTCCCTTTTTAAGATCTAACAGGAACCTTGTGCTCTTTCTTTTTGCCTCTAGGACTGCACTACCTAGCGATAAAAATAAGGCTAGATGCACTGCAAAACCTCAAGTAATTATTAATCAAATCCTTATCAGTTCATTGCACTGTATATAGTAAGACTTCACTTTTAGGCCTTAGGTTATTGAATTCTGAATCTGAAAGAGGGCCTTGGATCCAAGAGTAGTGTTCTCACTTGGAAGAACACCAATGTTCTATGACTTTTAACCTTCCTTAAACTGAGTGTTCAGCGTATTTTAATCTGCAAGATGCCTTAAAGTCTAAAATGACAAAGTCACAACGAACGGGTGTGGAGGTTTGGCTAAGAGCTTCTGCACACCCTGACCCCCACACCCACTCCATGATGATCTGGATTCAGACCAGGGCCTAAAAGAATTGGGTCTTGCTTGCAGCCTTTTGGGAATGCTTTGAATCTCATCTGTCAAGGTCTAACTTATTTCTAGGAGACTTCTGGGCCAAGAGATGCCTATAACATTAAATAATTTCTGAGGTCACTGGAGAGTTTTTAATCTTTTCAGAAGAGGATCTAGGATTGCTAGATTCTGGTGCGCCCAAATCTTACTTGTATATTTAAACAGCTTGGGGGGATCTGCCTCATTCTATTTATTTATTTATTTAATATATTTTTTGAGTTGGAGTCTCAATCTGTCACCCAGGCTTGAGTGCAGTGACACACTCATGGCCAGCCCAGCGTTGATCTGCTGGGCTCCAGCAATCCTTGTACCTCCCCAGAACTACAGGTGTGTGCTGCCACGCTGGCTAATTTTTGATTTATCATAGAGACAAGGTCTCACCAAGTTGCCCGAGCTGATCTCAAACCTGTGGGCTCAGGCAATCCACTCGCCTTGACCTCCCAAAGTGCTAGGATTACAGCCTAAGCCACCGAGCCTAGGTTATTAATTAATTAATTAATTTTAAAATTTTTGAGTTGGAGTCTCACTCTGTCATCCAGGCTGGAGTGCAGTGGCATGTTCACAGTCACTGCAGCCTTGACCTGCCGGGCTCAGGCAATCCTTCTGCCTCAATCTTCCAAGTAGCTGGAAATACAGGTGTGTGCCGCCACACCCGCCTAATTAGTAACTCCTAATTCCAGTTACTGACCACACTTGGATTAGAATGTTGATAAGCAGTTTGAGTTTTCTTTTTCCTCTGTTTGATTTATTGCAGAGAAGAGGTCTCACCAAGTTGTCCAGGCTGCTCTCGAACCCCTGGACTCAGGTGATCCTCTTGCCTTGGCCTCCCAAAGTTCTGGGATTACAGGCTTAAGCCACTGTGCCTGGCTGCTTCATTTTAAATAAGGAAATCTGAACCCAAAGGAAGTGGGTCTGCTTTTGAAGCACTACCTTCATGACTTGTGACAAGGTGAGCAGTCTAACCAGACCGTGCCAGTTAAGAATTTCCCGTGAAATTTAAGAAGAGATAGGAAGCCATCAGTGGAAGGTGCTAGTTGGTTTACAATGTGAATGGGCTAGAATACAAATGTGGTTAGTCACAATGAACCTTCCTTTGGGTTACCAACCTATCTCAATGGGACTGCTACACTTTCTGGCACGACCATCCCTGTTCTGGCTTTACTCTGACAGGTATTTAAACACTGTCTTTTTTCAGCATCCCTATTCATTTTCTTTCTTATCCTAGCAGCTCTCTGCGAAGAGACATGTCACTCTGCTGGATTTCAAACACATCTAAGACAATGAAACATACAGAGCCAGAATAACCAAACACAGAAAAGGAAAAATATATATGTAGTGACATTTGAGAACAAAACATTTTTCCAATTAGAGTGCTTTACATTCAGGGACCTCAAAGATGATAAAATCAGTTAGGTGGCATGCATGTAGTTACTGACCACCCCTGAGATTAGAATATTGATAAGCAGTTTGGGTTTTCTTTATCCTCAGCATTACTCAATCAATTTGGGGCTCCAATCACAAGATACTGGTAATTATTCCTTATACAATTATGGCAGAAATATAATGCTCATATATTCGATTTTCTAATTTTATCCCATATACTCTTTACATCCTCTTTTTCACTTCCTAAATGGTACTGTCTAGTGATCCAGTTAATTACCAATGCTGAAAATCACCTTCAATATATCTTCTTACTCAACTCATATCTAGTGACGATATGGCATTGTTGGGGTGAGCAGGGTAGAGGTCTTAATCCGCTAAGGAGTGAAACTGAACAAATAAGAAAAAAAAGACAACGGATGCAATGTGCTTATGTGACCCTGCTAATGGATCTTGGTTTGATCTTGGTTTTAAGGACATGGTGATGAGCTGAATTATGTTCCCCCAAATTCATATGTTTAAGTCCCAACCTGCTGTACCTTATAAAGTGACTACTTTTGGACACAGGGCCTTCAAAAGGGTAATTAAGGTAAAATAAGTTCATATACAGGGTGGGCCCTAATCCATTGTGATTGGGGTCTTTATAAGAAAGGAAGATTTGCTTGAGCATAGTGGTTCACACCTGTAATCCCAATGCTTTGAGAGGGAGAGGCAGGAGGATTGCTTGAGCCCAGGAATTCGAGACCAGCCCGGGCAACATAACGAGACCTCGTGTCTATTAAAAAAAAAAACAACAACAAAAATCAAACCCAGACATGTGTATGCACAGGGGATAAACCATGTGAGGACACAGAGAGAAGGTGCCATCTGTAAGCCAAAGAGAGAGGCCCTGAAGCAGAGACTAACCCTACTGACACCTTGATCTTGTACTTCTACCTTCCAGAACTGTGAGAAAATAAATTTCTGTTGTTGAAGTCACTCAGTCTGTGGAACTTTGTTTCGGGAGCCCTGGCATACTAGTACTGTACAGGCATTTACTACTATCTGTAGAGTTATTTATTAATTTGTTGAAGGTAGAGAGAAAATGTCACACAGCTTTCTACCTCACCTCCACCTCAGCCCACTTAAAAGAGGAAAAAAGAAATGCTCTTTAAAGGTCTCTGCTATGATTACTTTCTAATGGCTTTCTAAATTAAAACATTCTTGTTTGGAAAATGAGGTATACGTGTGTTCTGACATTCTGTGGTTGGATGACTGAGAGGATTCAGTTTTTAAAAAGTGTATAGTTCTAAATTCTGTTTTAAATCTCATGTTTGATTTTAGTCTTTTCATGTTTTCTTTTAAAAATTGGCAGTCAAGTACTTTCCAAGCGACAGAACATTAGTTGTGCACATATGTATACAATTCCGCCTTAGAAGCCTTTAGGAAAATGAAACACAGCTCTGTCAGGCCAACAGGAACACACGGCATGAGCTCAGTTAACTTGTTCTGGTTTATTCCAAGTTTCCATCCTCACCCAGCTCTTTCATAAACAGGTTGGAGGTCAGTACAAGTTAACTTTACAGATGCAGAAGAAAATTTGAAAAAACACAAAATCCCTTTATAATACATGAAGTTGATCATAGCAATCCTGAATCATCCTGTTGGACAGCCCCTGTGTCCCGTGAGCTACCCAGCTGTTGTTAGAAACATTTTTATAGAAGGAAGTCCAAGGCGATGTTCAGCATACCTTCAAAACACCTCAGACAATGAACAGTGGCCTTCCACAGGGAGGCTAAAAAACTCTCCAGTAAAAGCTTTTAAGAGACCCCAATTAAGACAGAATGGAATTTATTTCACACTGGGCAAGGTACTGCAAATAAGCACAAAATTGAAAGGAAAGACCCCTGAAGTACAATCAGAGGCAAAAATAAAAAGGCAAACATTATCCAAAAAGGAACACAAGAAAAGAAATTTTAAATAAATGATTGCTTTCTTTTGGAGTTTTCAGAATGTGCTGCCCACGTTTCCAAAAGGGGAAAAGGGCTCAGCCTTCTCTTTAGAAATGTATTTTACTAAAATCTTTCTCACAGTTTCTCCCACGCATTATTAAACACCTGTTTCCATCTAGTGCCCTGTTCTTTGACTTTGGTTCCTGGGTTAAGTAATTAGCATGCAGCAACCAAGATGACGTTCACAAGGATCTTCCAGAAAAGGCAACAAATTAAAATTCTGTGGCCTTTCCTTAAACAGTAATTGCCATTCTGCTGATAACTTCATTGCCTTTGAATGCAACTGTATATTTAGTTCAAACCTAGTTGTTGTGGGAAATGCATTATTTTGCTGCTTATAACATTAAGAAAAGGTATATAAAAGAAAAAAAGGTTTCCGGCAATGACATTCTGTCAGAATATCAATATTCTACTTGACAATAAGAATATTTGCTCATGAACAGTAAATATTAATAATCCAATTCATCAAGGCATTTGGGTACAGAACATCAAAGTCTCTGAACTGGATACTCTAACATTTGACTCAAGTAAAGAGAAAGATACACATGAAGACAAATTTTCATTTGAAACCTCTTTCAAATACAGATGGTCCCCAATTTATGACGGTTTGACCCAAAATCTTCTGACTTTATGATAGGGTTATCAGGACCCAACCCATTCATAAACTGAGGAACACCTATATAGTACTACTAATCTATAATTTATTTTCCAGATGATGTTCTCACCTTAAGAATCTTCTGGAATGCTTGTTGAAACAGAGTCCTGAGACCCCTCACCAAAAGATTCTGATTTTGCTGATTAGAATACGGAACCCAGAAATCAGTAATTTTACCAAGCACACTGAAACTTATAACTGAACAAGTTGGTAAAATATCAACCCTTAGTTTGTAACATCCTATCAGCACCAGCATCCCATAAAGATGATGTACCCTTAAAATAAAAGCACACAAAAATACAGAAAGGCTATAATTACTCTATGTGGATATTAAATATGAATATTTTTTAATTGTCAGCACATTATTATCACAGTAAACATATTTTTAAAATCGTCTACTTACCCATAAAACTTTTAAACATTCATAAAATGTTTTTTAGACCATCACAACAAGCGAGGTCAAAGCTGAGATCTTACATGACAATCATGCAAGAGAGTTTTTTGAAACGAGTTAAAAACTATTTGCTAAAGAGAAAAAGATAAGTCTTCTACTTAAAGGGAAAATGTTAATCATGATAAATTGTAAGTGACGGCGGGTGTTTGTGCAAATTACAGCAAGTTTGCTTTGCTACCCTATGACCCAGTCAAGCTATCAACCAAGCATGAAGCCAAAATAAAGGCACTTTCTAATACAAGAACTCAAAAAATATATGCCCCATGAGCTTTTCTCAAGAAGCTCCCTGTGTGCTCTGCCAAAATAAGGAAATAGACCCAGAAGGGGGGAAAAAAAGGCGTGGGATCCAGCAATCTGGAGATTCAACACAAGAGGAAAGTAGAAGGAATTCCCAGGACATGGTAAAGAGAGACCCCAAGGTAACAATAGCTAGGCAGCAGTTCAGAGAAAATCCATCAAAACGGGGAGATGGCAAAGATGAAGTTCCTTTTTTGTGGGGGGGTTGAGGTCACCGAGGTTGGAGTACAATGGCATGATCATGATGATCATGGCTCACGGCTCAACCTCCTGGGCTCAGGCAGCCTCAACTTCCTGGGCTCAGGCAATTCTTCTACCACAATCTCCTGAGTAGCTGGGACTACAGACATGCACCATCATGCCCGGCTAATTTTTTTATTTTTTGTAGAGATGAAATTTCGCTATGTTGCCTAGGCTGGTCTCCTGAGCTCAAGCAATCGGCCTGCCTTAGCCTCCCAAGTGCTGGGATTATAGGCATGAGCCCAACTTCACTGTGCCCAGCCTGTGAAGTTCTTAAAGATAAACTTGAAAGAATAACTCAAGTGTTTGAAAATGTTGAGAGGAGATTTACCTAACAGGAGAAAGGTCCATATGAGCATATGGGACACTTAGGAAGCCAAAAAAAACACCGATAGGGAAAACAAAGGCTATGCGGGAAAGAAAAAAGTAATCATCGCTTACCACAAGACTTAGCTGTCACTGGCATTCATGCAGTTACATGACTACCGGTGTAACCAAAATTGCAATATGAGAACTTGGGGAAGAAGAGAAAATGTAAGGATGGGACCTGTGTGATTGGGGATGAGAGTATGGATCAGGGGCGGGCTAAAAAAGGCATCTATGACTTTGGTTTCTATACTGTGAGGTCAGTAGACATGCGTCAAGTTCAACAATTAATAGCAATATAAGCAAGTTATTTAGAGACTGGAGGATTAAAGACTAAATAATCTGTTTAAACAATTCCACGTCTTGGATGCTAATTTTCTACTCCGTTCCTACTACTCTACTAATATATGATCCAGCTAAAAAGAGCCATTCATTCATCTGACAAATAGTTTTGGTGTCAGACATGTATCTAGGAATAAGAAGAGACATTGGTGAACAAGACAGATAATGTCTCCTAGCCTGTGGCGCATTTGCATTCTAGTGAAGGGACACAATGGACAAACACAAACGAACAAGATCCTCTGAGTGCTAAACGTCATCAAGGAACAGAGCTGCGACTAAGGCCTGGGCAGGCGATTCTGGAGAGGAGTGGGCAGGGAAGGTCTCTACGAAGGACAAGGCTGCAGATGAAGCAATGTTTCACCTTTGCAAAGAGCCAGGGAAGGAGTGTTTAAAACAGAAAGCAGCACTGGCAAAGTCCACAGGTAGGAGTGAGCAAGGCTTGCATGAGGACTGAAAAAGGCAGAGAGACTGCAGCACCGGTGAGGGGGACTGGGGACAAAGTGGTGGGAGTTGAGGTCAGAGAGGCAGATGCGCAGGGACCATGTAGGGTCACATACAGCCTTGAGGGCCACACTGTGAAATCTGGATTTCATTCCAAGTGCACTGGGAAGAGAGAAAGGTTTTGAATCTGGGGGTGATGTGATTTATGCTTTTAAAAGTTACTTTAGCTGTTGTGTGTAAAATGAGTTGCAGAAGAACAGACGCAGGAGAGCAGCTGGAATGTACTGCAGTTGTCCATGGATGCAGTGGATGGCCAGGGCTCGGATGGTGGTGGGAGAGGCACCTGAGATAGAGTTTGGAAAAAAATAAAAAGAATGACATTCTTATGGATCATTGTGCAAGAGAAAGGAAAACCCATAGGATGACTCTTAGATCTTTGGCTAGAATAAGTGAGTGATTGGGAACACCATTTGGAGAAATGTAGAGTCAGGGGAGGAACTGGTCTGAAGGACAAAACCAAGTCTTCTGTTTAGAGACGTCATCTCTGAGATGCCCAGGGAGTATTCAATCAGAACTGTCAAAGAGGGAGTCACATGTTTGAGACTAGACAGTAGAAATAGGTCAGAACTGCAAATACAAATTTGGGTGGTACCCTACTCTCATTTCTCCAGTCAACCCCTCCCCAGATCAGGCGTGCACTTCACCTTGTTGGATTATTGTGGCCGACCTCTTGTTCCTACCTTCAGTGAGATCTACACTGCATGCAGTAGGCAGATTCATCCCCTTGAAGCAAAGCAGCAATTGTTTCTCTGATTTGATTTTTTTTAAAAAAAGATCTTCAGTGGTTCCCACTGTCTGTGGCTTTTAGTCTAGTCTAGCCTTCTACCTCTTTCCTTCTCGGAGCCTAAATTCTTGTCCGCTAAATTCTTGGTTTTGTTCTTCAGACCAGTACTTCCCTTGACTTTCTACATTTCTCCAAATGACTCCCCAACCACTCACTTATTCTAACCACTTATTTTCTGCCCCTCTGATTTTGTCTCCACAGTTCTCTAGATGTCCCTTCCCTTCCACCCTTATGTCTACACCTCTTCATTAAGCATCTTCTAGGCTCGGGCCCTTGTGGGTAGGGTCTGTGTGTGATTTATCTTTGAACCTTCCCCACGTGGCTTAGCAAAACACCTTACACATAATTTTAATTTAAGAACTGTTTCTTGGATGAAGGTGCCACTCTTCTCCTTCTTAATAGCCCCTCATAAAACAAGCAGATTTGCAGGAGTATACCTGCCAAGCACATACCAGCACAGCATTCCAGGATATTCTTAAGCAAAACAGCACTTCAGTCCTTCCTTGGCAACCAAAATTTCCCTGGTGTTAAGGGCTGCAGTGTTATGCTTGCCAGAAAGTTGATATGAATAAAAACATCCAGCCACTCGAAATGAAAATAAATGGAGGGGTAGTTTATAAATACAAATGATAATGGTTAGACCAACCTTTTAGTAAGTAGTGTTATTCCTTTCTGGATGTCTGGAGTTTTTGGGTTTTTTCCCCTGCCTCAAGGGGGTAGGGGTGGGATAAGAAATGTTTATTTTCTTAAGGCTATTTCAACCTCAATATCATTTTTACATCAGTTGACTTTTCACTAAATATTAATCTTTTATCCTAAGAATAGAGACTAGCAGTTAGTCTGCTATACTGAAGTCCCCCAAGATAACATGTTGGAATTTTTCCTCGACTCAAATTTAAGAGGCTTAACTATATGACCAATAATCCAGGTTTCTTATCTCCTTCTCTACTGCACCAAGTAGGTAAAAGATGAAGTCTGACTTGCACGTTGGCTTTTGTTTTCAGTCTGCTGAAGATAAAATAAACTGAAGCTAAAATTAGTTGAGATATTACTCACTGACCAAACCTGATGACCTATGGGCCAAAGAGGAGTAGGTGACATTCAAATTTTTGCTCATTTTCTTTCTCTCAAAGTAAGAGACACTTGCATTATTATCAAACAGACTAAAAAGAACCTTATACCTAAAGACAATATGGCTGGCATTAGGAATTGTGTTTTAGTTTTCATCATTGACTTTTTTAAAAGAGTGGTTGAAAAATAGTCATTAAACGTAAAGCTCAAGGTCGGGCACAGTGGCTCACGCCTGTAATCCCAGCACTTTGGGAAATGGAGGCAAGAAAATTGCCTGAGCCCACGGGTTCAAGACCAGCCTGGGCAATATGGTGAGACCTCGTCTCTATAATGAATTAAAAAATTAGGCGGGTGTGGTGACACACACCTGTAGTTCCAGCTACTTGGAAGGCTGAAGTGAAAGGATCTCCTGAGCCCAGCAGGTCGAGGCTGCGGTGACTGTGAGCATGCCACTGCACTATAGCCTGGGTGACAGAGTGAAACTCAGACTCAAAAAAACAGAAAATAAAGCTCAGAATACATGCAGTTGTAGAAAAGTTAGTACAGATGCATGTCAGTTCATGACTCTAATTCCACTCGAGGTTCAGGTGAACACTGGGTATGGAAACCTTGGCTTTGCTCATGTATGAAGCAGGAGAAAGTCATGCCTGTCTCAGTATGTCCTTATGAATGAAGTTAATCTCTTTCTCCTTTTCTCTTTCCATATAGATTTTTCCTTATGTACATATATGTATATTTTGAGTGGGAGTCTCACTCTGTCACCCAGGTTGGAGTGCCGTGGCACACTCACGGCCACCCCAGCGTCGATCCGCTGGGCTCCAGCGATCCTTCCGCCTCAGGCTTCCAAGTAGCCAGAACTACAGGCACATGTTACCATGCCCGGTTCATTTTTTATTATTGTAGAGGTGAGATCTCGCCAAGTTGCCTGGGCTGGTCTTGAACCCATGGGCTCAGGCAATCCACTCACCTCAGCCTCCCAAAGTGCTGGGATTACAGGTTGAGTCATTGAGTCTGGCCTATGCATATATTTTAAATATGAAATCATATTACTTTACAACCTGACTTTTCACACGTTGAGGTTATTTATCATGAAAAGTCAGCAAATTTCTTGATGTTTGCCTATTAGATTACTTCCAACTTTTGGCTGTGATAAAGATTGTGCCTGTGGGCAAGTAATTATTTCCTTCACAATATGCTTCTAGAAGTAGAACTGCCGAGTCTGAGTATATGCACTTTTTTTTTGGTAGATGCACATTTTAAGGTTTTTTGTATATATTGTCAAACTGCTTTTCTGATAAGTTGTACCAATGTAATTTACCACAAGACAATCATTTCCTGAGAATCATTCATTTTAATTTTTGCTAAATTCAGAAGTGATCAATGGCATTCTTATTTTTTTCATTTAATTGTTTAAACTGTATTTTTAATCCACCAGTTGGTCACTTACATTTCTTCTTTGGTCAACTAATATGTGAAAGTTACTTAACGCTTGTGTTTCAGTTTTCCTCATCTATTAAAATAGGGATATTAATACTAGGTACCCCAAATGGATGTTCTGAGGATTGAAAAGTTAATTCAAGTAAAGCTCTGAGAACAGTTTCTAGCCCACAGTGAGTTCAAGGGTAGTCATATGACATTTGAAAAAATACCTGTTTGTGGTCTTTACTTGTTTTTCCATTTGAGTGTTTTACCATTTTCTTATTGATTAAAGGTCTTACTACATTAAGGATATTCATAGATGTTTTCTGTACATAAGGCAAATATTTATTTCTATCTTACAATTTCTGTTTTCAATTGCTGATGATGGTTGGTTGTTGATGTTGGTTTCTTTTTTTTTTTGACCATGCAGCAGTTTAAAACTTTTATATCATCAAATCTGTTTATCATAAGCCAGAATAAATTTAAAATATCAAATATTCAACTATGAGAAAAACAGCAGAGGAAAACATATTTTTAATGACCTTAGTATGTAAGAAAGGGCTAATCAATTTGACTTCACAAAAATGTAAAAATTTTTTTTTTTTTTTGAGTTGGAGTCTCACTCTGTCACCTAGACTGGAGTGCAGTGGCTGCTCCCGGCCACTGCAGCCTCGACCTGCTGGGCTCCGGCAATCCTTCCACCTCAGCCTTCCAAGTAGCTGGAACTACAGGCGTGTGCCACCATGCCCGGCTAATTTTTTTGATTTATTGTAGAGATGAGGTCTCGCCAAGTTGCCCAGGCAGGTCTCGAACCCGCGGGCTCAGGCAATCCACTCAACTCAGCCTCCCAAAGCGCGGGATTATGGGCTGAGCCACCGAGCCCAGCTAAATTTTTATATAAATATACTATACAGCCTGTAATACCGCGCCT
>CAUYQG010132969.1:0-16558 GCA_963574415.1 Tarsius wallacei
CTATAGTTCTGGCTACTTGGAAAGCTTAGGCGGAAGGATTGCCGGAGCCCCAGCAGGTTGAGGCTGCGGTGGCCGGGAGCGTGCCACTGCCCTCCAGTCTGGGTGACAGAGTGAGACTCCAGCTCAAAAAAAAAAAAAAAAAGAACTCAAGCTGGAAGAATTTACATCTTAACAATATTTAGTTTTCCACCCCATGAAAAAGGTATCTCTTCATTTATTTGGATCTTTAATTTCTCTCAACAAGGTTCTGTAGTTTTCAGAGTATAGGTCTTTTTGTGTAGTTTTTCAGATTTATCTCAAAGCATTTCATATTTTTGATACTATTGTAAGTAGTATTTTTGTTTCAATTCGCGATTTTCATCGCTGCTATATAGAAATATGATTGAATTTTATATTTTGATTTTGCATTTGCAACCTTGATTAACTCACATATTAGTTCTAGTATCCTTTTTTTTGTTGCAGATTTTCTATATAGATGATCATGTTGTATGAATAAATAAAGTTTTAATTATTTTTTCCTATAGAGATTTACCCTTTCTTTCTCTTTTTCTCTCCCTCCCCCTTCCTTCTTTTCTTCCCTGCTCAAAACATCCTGAACCATGTTGAATGGAAGTGGTGAGAGCACACATTTTACCTTGCTCCAAATCTTAGGGGAAAGTATTCAGTCTTTCATTGATAAGAATGCTGTTGGCTATAGGTTTACAAAAATACCCTTACCTAGCTTGAAGAAGTTCCCGTCTATTAACAGTTTACTGAATTTTTTTTTTTTAAAGTTGTGGGGTACAATTCAGGGAACTGGAGTTTTTAATATGGATATTGGATTTTGTCAGATTTTCTTTGCATCCATTGAGATGATTATGGTTTTTCTTTTCTAGTCTGTCAATACGGTGAGTTACACTGCCAGATTTCCAAAGGTTAAGCCAACTCAGCATTCCTAAAATAACCTTCATTTGGTCTTGATATATTATCCTTTTTACATATTATTGGATTCGGTTTGCTAAAGTTTTGTGTAGCATTTTTGCATCTATTGTAATGATGGCTATTGGTCAGTAGTTTTCTTTTGTATCTTTGTTCTTGGAATCAGGGTAATGTTGACTTCAGATAATGAATCAGGAAGTATTTCCTCCTTTTCGATTTTCTGGAAGAATTTGTGTAGAATTGGTTTTATTTCTTCATTTAAAAAAAATAGTATAATTCACTAGTGAAGCGCCTGGGCCTGGAGTTTTCCTTGTTGGAATATTTTAAACTACAAATTCAATTTCTTTGATAAGTATATGGCTATTCAGGTTATTTATTTATTCTTGAGTGAGTCTTGGTAGTTTGTCTTTCAAGGAATTTGTCCATTTCATCTGAACTGTTGAGTTTATTGTCATACAGTTGTCTGCAACATTTCTTTATTCTCTTAACATCTATAGAATCTGTAGTGATGTTACTTCTCTTGTGCCTGATATTGGTAATTTATGTCTTCTCGTTTTTTTCCCCATGATCAATCTGGCTAGAGATTTATCAATTTTATTGATCTTCTCAAATAAATAGGTTTTGGTTTCACTGATTTTTCTCTATTGTTTTTGTTTCCTAGTTCATCGATTTAGATTTTGATCTTTATCATTTTCTTCCTTATTCTTACTTTGGGTTTAATTTGTTTTCGTTTTTCTAGTTTCTTAAGGTAGACTCAGAGTTCACTGATTTGAAACTTTTCTTATTTTCTGATGCAGCCATTAATCTAATACAGGCAATTAATTAGTGCTATAAATTTGCTATATGTACTGCTTTCTGGCATCCAATATATTTCAGTATGTTATTTATTCATTTTCATTCAGTTCAAAAACTTTCTAGTAATACTTTTGATGACATATTTGACACATGTATTATTCAGAAGTTTGTTATTTAGTTTCCAAGTATTTAGTGCTTTTCCAAATACCTGTCTGTTACTGATTTCTAATTTAATTCTATTGTGGTCAGAGGATATACTTTGCATGACTTGAATTATTTTACATTTATTCAGACCTGTTTTATAGCCTAGAAAATGGTCTAATTTAGTAAATATTCCATGTGCACTTGAAAAGATCACAACGCTTATTACGCTGTCTTGTAACAGCCTATACTTCTGTTTACCTCACTGGATTGTAAATTCTGTGAGAATAGAAATGCTTCATTGCCATATTCCCAGGCCTGGCTGTGTTCCTGCAACTAGGATGCACCAAGTGTTTATTGAATGAAAAACCGAATGTGTCATCTACTCTTGAATTATCTTTCAGTGTCTCAAAGTCATCTGGTTTGGGGCCATCATCTGGATTAAGGCATGTTGAAAATGTGGGTCTCCTCTCTTTCCCATACTGGACTGTCATGCTCTGTACCCTAGGCATGAGTTGGCCATGGGGTCTTTTGTTTATCTAAATTTGTTTTCCTCTTCCCCCAACTTAAGTGTCCATGCCTGTCAATCCTTGTTTTGTGTGCCTCTCTTAGAACTATGATTTTTTTTTACAAAGGTCTTCTCATGGGAGGTGTTAAAGACCTTTGTTCTCATTGCACTTGCCAGGGCCCACATTCTCACCATCCAATACCTTCTTATCACGTGTGGCTTTGATGTCTCTTCTAATGTTTCTACACTGGCGGGGGCCAGTTTTTGTCAATGTCCTCATTCCACTGCAATACCTCTAGTGATACTGGCTCAGAATTTATCAACATTATATAATTCAAAATATCTGACCTTTCACATTGTATTTTAATGAATTCTTTAGTATCTCGAGTTCTCATTTTTCTTCTAGCTTAGTATTTAATTTTTTAAAAATGTTATAGCTGTATTAATTGGAAATGTTAAGATCTAGGCATTATTTGGCTGGATTTTTGCTTTGATTCCTTGGTTAGTGAGTCTTTTCCCCTTAGTTTTCTTTATTTTTTAAAAATATATGTTCAACATTTCATTAGGATGTTTGTACTAGCTTCTTAGTGCCTGGCTAGGTTGGAGCCAAATTAACTTTTTGTCATATTATGGTAATGGTTTCATATGCTTTATGATTCCTTGGTTACTCATGCTTTCCTTTGCTTTCAAGCTGTTACTCCTGTTACCTCTGTTTAGACACTTTTTTTGCCTCTGGATCCCAGAACACATCTTTCAGCCCAGCCTCTTTGGCCTGGTTATTGCCTGTTAGTTCTTCTGGTTTCAACTCAGGGACGTGTCCTCAGAAAGCCTTGTTTGATCCCTCTACCCCATCCTCCTGCCTCCCAACCTAAAGCTCAGTTGGATATATATATATTTTTTAGGATATAGAACTCAATATAATGAACAGCTGTGTAGTCATCATCCAGCTTAAGAACTTAAATGTTACTTGGGTACATTGAAAGCTCCTGTTTATCTTTTCCCAAGTTCAATTCTCTTTTCTATTTCAAACTTAGTGTTTATCATCCCATTTTAATGCTCAAATACATATGTCTATGTTTCCTTAAATAAATATATGATTCTTTAAATAGCAGATGAGTTTTTTGCTATCTTAAACTTTACATAAATTATAGCATACCGTACCTATCCTTATACAATTTATTATTTTCATTCAGCATTGTTTTTGAGATTCATCCATGTTGACAGAAGTAGCTCTAGTTAATTCATCTTGGCTGCTATATAGTATGTCATTGTATAAATATACCAGGTCATTTTCAGCCTTCCACTATTGAAAGCAATGCTGCAAGAGAAAAAATGCTGTGATGGATATTCTTGAACATGTACAAGGGTTTCCCTAGCATGTCACCCAAGGCCTGTTTTCTGGCCATAGGGCATGTTGGTATTCAACTCTTCTGGCATCATCAAACACCCTCCAAATGGATGGAGTGACTCACGCTCTCACCTGCAGGGTAGTAGAGATCTCATTGCCCTATAGCTCACCACATTTGGTACTTCTAGACTGTCAGTTTGATGAGTGTGAATTCGTATCTTTTTGTGGTTTAATTTGCATTACTTTGTATTACTTTAGTTACTAATGAGAGTAAGTGTATTTTCATGTTTATTGGACATTTGAGTTTTTTCAGTGACTTGCTCTTTTATCTCCTTTGCCTATTTTCAATTTAGTGATTTGTCTTTTTCTTGTTAATCTTTCAAAGTTATTTTATATGGTATGGATACTAGTCTTTTGTTCACTTATATGCGTATCTTCTCTCAGTCTATGGTTTGTTTGTTTTTTGTCAGGTTATATTCTTTCTTTGATTTACAGATTTTAAAAAAATTATCAGATTTGCAGTCCTTTCCTTTATGGTTTTTGCTTTATGTGTCTTGCTTAAGGAACCTTTATTGGAGATCATAAAGAAACTCAAATTCTCTTTGAATAACTTTGGAGTTTTGATTTTTCATAGGGTCTTTAATTCCCTTGGAATTTCTTTTTATGTTGGTGTGAGGTAGAGAGCTGATTATTTTTCCATTTGGGTAACTGCCTGTCATAGCAATTATTAGTATAAGAGCTTAAAATAATTTGTAATGCCTCTGTTGAATATGAATTTCGATAAACGCGTGGGTCTGTTTCTAGGTTCTCAGTTCTGTGCTCTCTTGATCTGTGTCCGTATTCTTATACAATCTGAACTTAGTATAGCTTCATTCTAGAGGTATATTTCTAGCACATCCTCTACCCAATCCTATTGTATCACTGTTCCCTTGCTAGTGATTGCCTTCATGTGACTCTAGCCTCCTTCAGTTTTTTCAGCATTTTATCCCAAGAAACGAGCACCCAGTTCTCTTGGGTTTTGATGGAAGCTTCATGACATCAGCATTCTTCCCCCCAGTGGATAGGATGGGACTCTCTCTGGGGAGACTCTTAAGCCCTGCAATCAGAAATGCAGGGAAGGATTAGGGCGGGTGAAAGCAGAACAAGTCAAGTTCAGAGAGATTCTGTTTCCTAAGATCTGCTCCTGAGGCTAACACGCCCAACATGGTCATAAAAGACTGTAACAAGGGCTATGATGGTTATGAACCAGGAACTGTGGACAAAGACACACACATACACACACACACACACACACATATATGATATAAATATACATTTAACATTTATATATATGATAATATCACCGTCTCTCAATGTTATTGAAGGAAAGAGTAAAATCAGGGATTAAATCTTGTCATCGAGTGTTAAATATAGCTAACATTATTCGGGGGAAAACATTTTTAGGGAAAAATCTATAGTATTGGTTCACGATATGTATAAATTAGATAAAGGAATTTCCTCTGGTAGTTTATATATTCTTTAAATACTAATTATTTGGGGGTTGTGTAGGTGAAGAAATGCCAGTTTTCATAATTACTGATGGTAGGCTTTTGATAAGTACAATGAATGAATTTGTCTAGTTAAGACACTCTTCTTGGGATTTTTTTTTTTTTTTTTTTATTTGGAGTCTCACTGTGTCACCCAGGACCACCGCAGCCTCGACCTGCTGGGCTCAGGTGATCCTTCACCTCAGCCTTCCAAGTAACTGGAAGTATAGGTGCGTGCCCCCATGCCCAGTTTTGTTTTTTATTTACTGTAGAGATGAACCAGGTTGGTTTCGAACCTGTGAGCTCACCTCGGCCTCCTAAAGTGCTGAGATTATAGGTATGAGCCACCTCGTCCGGCTTTTTAAAGAATATTTTTAACTGAACGTATGTTTTATAGGAGACTGTTTTTATAATTTTTAGGAAAATTATTAGTTTTTCAAAATAACATATTCAAAATGGCTCTGATATTTTAAGAAAAGTTATTAAATTTCCCATGGACAATTTATTACCACTTGACATTCCTAGGTACGAGTGGCAATTTAGTTTTAAAGGAAATCTGGGTTGTTTCTAGTATGGGCTCTTAAAATAAAGCTGCTATAGACATTCATGTACTGTTTTTTGTGTGGACTTAAGTTTTCACTTCTCTGGGGTAAGTGACCACAAATGTAATTGTTGAATCATATATTTTAAAATATATTGCTGAATTCTATATGCAATATTTATTTAAGAATTTTAGTGTGTATATTTATGAGGATATTAATCTGTGTTTTTGTGGTTTTGGGATCAGGGTAATACTAAGTTTTATAGAATAAATTGGGAAGTATTCGCTCCTTTTGTATTCTCTGGGAGATAGAATGTGGATTTGGGGTTAATTCTTTAAATATTTGATAGAATTCTCTAATGAAATCATCTGGTCCTAGAGATTTTTTTTCTTGGAGAGTTTTAAAATTATGAGCTCAATTTCCTTAATAGTTACAGGACTGTTCATATTATCTGTTTCATATGGGTGAATTTTAGTAGCTTGTTTTGAAGGAATTGGTCCATTTTGCCTAAGTTGTGAAATGTGTGTGTAGCTGCTTGTAACCTTTGTTTTTTTAATATTAATATATTTTTAATATTCCCTATTTCATACCTGATATTGGTAATTTGTGTCTTCTCTCTTTTTCCATTGTCACTCTAGTGAGAGTTTTGTCAATATTATTGATCTTTTCAAATAACCAACTATTTGTTTCACTGAGTTTCTCTTTTATTTTTATGTTTCAATGTACTGATTTCTACTCATTTCATTTGTTCTGCTTGATTTGGATGTAGCTTGTTTTTCGTTTTCTAGGTTCTTAAGGCAGGAGCTTAAATTATTGCTTAAAGATTTTCTTTTTTTCTCAGGATGTATTTTTAGTGCTATACATTCCCTCTCACCACTGTTCTAGCTTTATCCCATAAATTTTGATGTTATATTCTGTCAACAATAAAAAAAAATTGCACCAGATAGAGTTAAACATGCAAGGAAGAGTTATGTTTAAGAGTACTGTACTAGGGGAAAAAGATCAAACTCAACTCCAAATACCATCGGGGCAGCTGAGAATTTACAGTCAATAGACAGTGGAAGGGTCAGCGGATAGAAAGTTACTGAGAGGATCTTGGCTGGTTGTCAAGGATTGGGGGAGGGAGCAGGATTCTTACTACACTTGCTAACTTAGCCACAGTTGTTTCTGTGGTGTCTGGCTGGAGTAGAATGATCATTGTCTGAAAATTTTCTGTCTTGCTAGGCTGTCCCTTTCCTGCTCCCTGGGCTAGTAAGAACAGGCTTTTTTGTTGGGACTTTTTTGGCCAGTGGCTGCTGCATTTCCAGGTTACTGGCCTCTCCAGCACCTAGTCTCGGGCATATTAGGGTAGAAAGAAACCCAGCAGCCAGCTCTATGTAATTCTCTGGATCCTGTGGTCCCTGGTCAGTCAGTCTCCTTATGTTTGCTTTATATATAATGCCCAGGGTTTCAACTGTACCTGGGAGAAGAATAGGGAAATTATGTTTACACCACCTTCCTGGAAGCAGACGTCTCCTTATCGACAGCATTAATAGAACAAAATACTTGATAGCACAGGGATAGTTTTGAAAGACCGCCCTGTGCACCTCTTGCTACCTAGAGACTGCCTGCCCTTTGGGGCTGAGGCCTCTGTTACTTCAGAGGGACAAGGGGCTACAGCTGAGAATAAAGAAGCCAGTGTTCAGCTCTGGCTTTCAACTCCAACTTGTGAAAGAGCATAGCAGAAACAAGAGAAGTATCTAGAGATCAAAAAGCATTTTGTTAATTTTTGAATTTCAGAAGCTTCCCTTGAAAAACCAAGACTCAAAGCCTTGTATTTTCAGAGTTTAACATTATAAAGGAGGCCATTGAGGAGAGAAGGGCAAGGGATCCACTTCACAGGAAGGAGGTGGCAATCCTCTGGGCTTGGAGGAGGGGCTGAGGGGGAAAGCTTGAGAACCAAGCCAGAGCCAAGCAGCGTGAGTGTCTCTGAAAGATTCTGACGGCGGCCCCTCTGGGTTAGAAACCCGAGGTAGGCCGTTGTTTTGTCAAAGTCTGGTGTGCCTGTGTGCCTCTTTGGGCTATGGCCACTGTGTTTCCTAAGCTTTGGCCCCCTCCTCCACCTTGGAGAGGTGAATCAATCTCTCTCTCTCGCTCTCTCTCATTTACTTTCTAAATAAACCATATTTTCCAATCGAACTTCTGGGCATCTCTTTGCATCTTTCACGAGGCCCTGAATCGCAAACCAGACACACCTCTTGTCGGGTCTGAACTCACATTTTGGAGGCCAGCTGGGATCTTTAAGCTAACATTGACCATACAGAAGCTCACTTTTGTCAACGAAAATATTTCATTTTAGAGGTCTTGCTTAATTTTTGGAACATAAGACGGCCCTCCCTGCATTAAAATCATAAATATTTTCTGGTGTGCTCTGCCAATATTTTTTTCCCCTTTTATGTGTTCAATAAATATGGAAGTTATTGTTTTGAAAGCTGTGAGATGGAGGTTTGGTTTTAGTGTTGAAACAGTGAAACCCGACAATTACATTTTCTACATTTACATGATATTTTGGTGTTTGATTGACTAAGTCCCTATCTTTTCTTCATTTCTTCAATTGACCTTGCTAAGCTGACGTATTCGTGATAGAGATGGGCTCCCACTGTGTTGCCCAGGCTGGCCTGAAACTCCTGGGCTCAACCTCCTGCCTCAGCTTCCTGAGGACCTGAAACGATTGTGCCACCACATCCAGCATAATTATAGAATCAACTCACCACGTTAAAAAAAGAAAAAGAAACCCAAGGTAGGGGTAGAAAGCCAGAGAAGGGGAATATAGAACCCACAGGTCAGGGGGGAGGGGGTGACGGTCTTTCCAGGGACACCAGGCCAGTGCAGAGAGGGCCTGGGGCAGCGCTCTGCTCCAAGTTTCGTGGGCCCCACGGGTGTGAGTCGTGGCTGGAAGATCCTGTGGCCCCCGGGTCCTGTGCTCCCCCGGTGTGGGAACTGAGACCTTTCCATGTCTTTCCGGTTCTGGCTGGACCGTGAAGGGGAGTTGTAGGTGGAAAGTCCAAGGCCAGGTCCACAGAGAGTGCAGCTGAGCTTTAGATAGCGGTGTCACCAGAGTCACTGCTCAAGTTGGCAGAGGAGAGACAGCAGATGCTGGTCATGCTGACAGCACAGACCACACTGCAGTCCTTCCAGCGGAAGCAGACAGAGTAGGGGGCACAGGCAGAGGAGGCTGGGGCCAGCAAGGGTAGGGCAGTCACAGCTGAGGGCACAGGATCCTTCTTCCTGGTGCCATGGGGGTATGTAGGTTTCCCTCATCACCCACCGCCCCAGACACTACCTTGGGAAGGAGTGTGAGTGGGGGAAGATGACTGAGAGAGGGTAGAGCAGTTTAGCTCTGAATCAACCAGGGGTGAATGCCACAGTGATTGGGTTCTTCTCCCATATGTCCAAACTGAGAATTGAAATACAGCAATCCACGTGTTTGTTTATCCAAGGATTTTCAGTTGCAGATAGTAGAAAACCAAACTCAAACTTAAGCAATTATGGGTATTTCTCAGACTTAGAAGTCTAAGGAAGGGCTAGCTTCAGGCAAAGTTTGATCTGGCGGCCTAAGTTATGTGGGCAGACCCAGCTTCTCTCTCTCCTGTTCTCAACCTGTCTTGCCTACAAACCTCCTCTAGTGGTCCCGAGGCACACAGTCCCTGAAGACCTGGGAGGTGCTTGTTTGGTTTCTTTCCACTGGGGGTAAAAAGCATCTCTCCACGCAGTTTCCGTGTAAGTGTGAGGAAGCAGCTCTCACAGGTACCCTTGGCAACTATCCCCTGCATCTCTGTGGCCTGATGAGGTGTGGCGGCTGGTTTAGATAGTGGCAGGGGGATACCTAAGGAATATTTAAGTGCTGTTTTCTAAAGAAAAAGGAAAAGAGAGTGCTGCAGCCAGTATCCTCCGCAAGTGGTAAAATTATTTTTTCCTGCTGTTAGGAGACATAGGGTTATAAATGTTAAACCTACCCCATGAGATAAGTTTAATTTAACCAATATTCCTTTTATTGTACCAAGAAAAGATAAAAGATATATCTTATTATTTTATATCTTATAATCTTAAGATAGTAAAAAAGATATATCTTATTTATTACTTCTCTTTTTAGTTCTAATAAGAAGTATTCTATTCTGTCTTCCAGCCATTCATAAGTTATTATTTGAAGAATCTTACCCAATTTATTTTTCAGGGCACAAACTGCATCACCAAATGAAGAGGATTTGCTTTCTTGATACATTACTTAAGCCCTATTTTCATTAGGACCTATTTAAATGTTATCACAGCTATTTTGAAATAATTCTAGTCAGGGTCTTTACATCATTGGCATGTCATTTTTCTACTTTTGCTGATATCCCTCCCACATAATATAATTTAAATATCCACCAACAAATGTACTAGCAAGATGTTCCTAAATCATACAATTATCGCTCAGTCTGTGCCCCTACTTGAAACCCCAATGAGCTTTTTGAAATCTTTATACTTTATGATTTTTTGGTGACTTAATGTTTTCCTATTTCTGTTTAGAGTAAAATGAGCAGTCCCCTCATATTCCGTGGGGTCACTCCACGGTGGGAAGTGGAGCATTCTAGTACTTTCTGGGCATTTCCTCTTTCCTGGGACATGTGCAGACCCGGTAGGTACCACTGTGTGTAACGCACACTGCTGTTTTCTGTTCCATTGCTCATCTTTTAAATGGCTAGTTGTGACCTACTAATGAATTGTGACCTGCAGTGTAAAATGGATCATCGGAGCCACATACCAGCAGGTAGAGGAGCCTTGTTCTCTCCCAGTCACGCTGCCCCAGCAGGGTGACCACACCCTGCCGACCCCAGGGGAGCTACAGGCCCAGGCTCCTGCCTTCCTTGCCTGCAGAGACTCACACTTCCCCCTGGTGGCCTGGCCTGGGTCCTGGGCTCCACCCTGTCTTCACCGTGCCCCTGCTGGCTTTGCTCTGCCTTCCTCCCGGCTCAGAGTGGTCTCCCCTCCCTCTCAGACCTGGCTGCGAGGGGCTTGTTCCCTCCCCGGAGAAGTGGACTCCTTTCCCTCTGTCTGCATGTCACAGTCAGGGGCACTGATCCTTTGTCCTTGGTGCCCACTGCACAAACACCTCCTTTACCTGCAACTTCCATGTGCTTTCCTTCAGGAATCTAAAAAAGAAAAAAAAAAAAGGCACAGTGATTTCACCATTTTTAAACCTAACCTACCTCTCTGAACTCCTCTGTGGTGATGGACATTTAGTTCACCTGGTCACACAGGCTGGAACACTGGGGGACCCAGCTGGGCACCAGGCCCCTGGGCCTGCTCCTGGCATGGCTCCTCCTTGCCCTTGTCATCACACGTCTTGGCGCAGGCCTTGCCTACACTCCTCTCAGGTGTCTGCTGGCTAATAAAAAAACCCATTTCTCCAGCTCCGAGAATCTCTCAGAAATGCAAATCCACTCCCTAAAATCTCCAGTTGCTGGAGAGTTCTCAGGGTAAGGTCTGGTCTCCTCAACTGGCCCTCAGAGTAACATCATCTGTTCTCCTTACTCCGGACTCCTAGTGGTCTGACCCCACCTGCTTCTCCAACTCCGTTTCTGCCACTCCCGATGTATCCAGTCATTCATTCAACAGATGTTTCTTGAACACCTACTATGGGTCAAGCTGTTCAAGGTGCTTGTGTTGTATGAGTCAAAACCTGTCCTTGTTAAGTGGAGGGCATGACAGTCGATAAACATATTAAATGAGTAATGACACAGAAGATGATAAAATACTGTGGAAAATACACAGGGAGGAATAATCAGCAGCCTTGGGAAGAGGAGACAACTGAGCTTTACCAGGGCGAGGAAGGGGCCATGCGGCTCTATCAGGGAGAAGCAGTCCATGCAGAGGGGACTGCCCATCATAACCACTCACAGGGTCCTGGATGCCACATGAGGTCAGGGCCACGCATCCTTCAGACCATTAAGTCAGGTGCTGCAAATTGCTAGGTCAAGTGCAGTGTGTCATCCCAGCACCAGGTGCCATACTAGGTGTGTTGCTGTGGCCCTTTCCTTGCTCTGCACCGATTGTTTTTTTCTGTGTTTTTGTGCAGTGGTTTTTGAGTGTTTTGTTTTCCCTTTTTTTTCTTAAGAAAAATTATTTCAAGAAGCATCTGACATCGTCCGACAGAGTCTGGAGGCCACAGAACCCTGGTTTTGGGCAGACCTGAGTTCAGATCCCAGATCAATTAGTGGTAATTTGACTATAGCAAGGTATTTGCTGAATTGCAACCTCCATTTTTCTCACCCATCCAATGATCAAAGTAGTGTCTTCTTTGCTGGGTTATTATGGAAAATATTTACTATTTATTTTATTCATTCAACGACCGCTTGTGGATTGCTCCTATGTGCTAGGACGTGTAGTAGGTGCTGAGGACACAGCAAGGACGTGGTGGGCCCTGCCCTCAGGAAGCTAGAGTCCCGCTGGGTAGGGTGAAGTTTGGTTGTTCCCGATAGCCAGCCCATCTGAGGTGCCCCAAAACAGGCTGCCATCCCTTTTTTCATATTTCTACCACCTCTTGAATAAGGCACCTTCAGTCTGAAGCTTTGGTAGGTAGACTGATGAAGATGCCTAGGCCCACACAGTACCTGAGAATCAAGACAACGGGTGATGTCTCTCACAAGTTCAACTTCTTTTACTCACAGCTGAAAATATTCCCTGCTCGGGATTTCCCTTACCACCGCTGACATTTTAACAAATGCTGCATTGTAGCGTTGAAACATCACCTCAGCACCTTGCCTTTTGCTGAATGCGAAATAAAGGCTGTTAACATTGAGTTTTTCTAGATCAGTTCTCTCATTTGTTTAAACACACCCATGTTCACCATGAAAGCAGCTGCTGGGGTGTGCCCCGTCCCCACTGCTATATGTTCCCCTCCAGCTACTAAGGGGAAGCTCGGGTGGTGGTGCCCCCGAGAGTGATTGGTAAGAGATGAGCACAGGGTGTTTTCTCGAGTGGGTCTCAGTGTCCTGGATAATTTGGCTAGGCTTAAATATACAAACGACTTGAACGTGATTTTCACACATTTTGATGTCCGCAGTGGAAAATTGTATACCCTAGAAGACAATACAGTTATTGAACAAAGATTATTCCAGTTTGCTTCTGGTTCCACAGTTTGGGGGACTTAAAACTGTCCTCCTGATGGATGAGCACATCACTGTGTGCTCCTGATCTTGGCTCCAGGGTGTTCAAGAGAAGCACAAGCGTGGTCTCAGCCTACAGAACTTTGGTTGGAACTGGGAGATGAAAATGTTCATGTGTGGTCAACATGGAGGGACCTGCTGATGTCATGTAACTAACACTTAATTGGCTCCAACAAATTAGGGGCGTTGGCTCCAATGCTTTCACACACAGATACAGTCAGATGTTACCATCTGATGTCCCGGTTGGCCATCGCCTTACCTGAAGAGACCAATGCGAAGTCCTGTCCCTCCTGGCAACAGGATATCTGCAGAGTAGTTATTCTTTCTTTCTTCTTCCTCAAAAAGGCACAGTTCCACCTGTGTGTTAACATCTGGTGTTGGTCTTTGACAGCATCCGTTTGCTAGAGTGATCTCTGACTCAGATACTCTCAAGGGCGTGTGACAACCACACTTTCATCTATGCCCTCGGCATGCTGAGTGCCACCCTAGGCTTAACCCACACTCGACTGTCACCCGGTGGAAACTGGCTCCCTCCCAGGTGTTTAGGCTGTGGTTAGTTGTCACATCCACCATAGTCACTTTGGTGGCCCTTGGTCTTTGGTAGATTACATGCACGTTTGCTGATTGCTCACATAGACACGTGGAACAGGCATTTGTGCGTGAAACTTTAGGGTTTCCCAGGTTCATCTCCCACCACTCATGTCTGATCACGGCTCTCATTGCTGAGGCCCATAGAGAAGCGCTGCAGCATTTCATGTATTTGTGATTGTGAGCCCGTGTACATGAGTAGACATTCACAGACCTGACTGGTTCACAGTTCTACAGCCTATAGGGAGCACTAGCCATAGGCCAACACCCTCCAGAGAGGCCTTGCTAGGGGGCCTCAAAGCATGGTTACAGAGAAGCACATGTGGTTCCCTGGCTGCTTCCTTTCTCCCGATTTCCCCAGCCTCATTCCTCAAGGGCCTGAAGCATCCTCTTTGTTTCCTCAGAGCACCATGGAGATCTTTCTGTGATGCTCTTTCATTTTGTTCATTTGAACGTGCGTTGTGTGATTTTTTGCATGTGATACACACATCAGGAGAGACAACAACTCCCAGAAAGCCAACTTTGTGTGTGCATTCCTTCCGCATTGCCAACACCCCTCCCTGGGCTACATTTTATGGTACTTTCTGTGTGGTGGTACAGAATAAATATTGGAGGATGCACGCAAAAGTCATCAGTAGAAATAAGGAGTTTCATCAAAACTCACAATTTATATGTTGTATATATTCGATTTTTGATTGCTGACAAGTTTTGAATGCCCCTCCATCTCACTCATTCAGTAAATGTACATTTATCACGTGTTCTATGTGCTGTGTATGGCTGGAAAGGGAGATGCAAACCCCCAGCTCTAGTGTTGTGATTAGTATTTGGACTGAGAGATGTGGAGAAGGCTCCCAGAGTGTCACAACAGATGCCCACGTACGCTAGAAAAGGCAAAAAAGGGGGTTTGGGCGGAGACTTGAAGGGTATACAAAAGGAGGGGAAGTTAAAACAACAGTACAATACCACTGCATACCTTTTAGGATGGCTAAAATCCAAACATTTACCGATTGCTGGTGTGGTGTGGGCAACAGACATTCCTCGCTGGTGGGAATGCAAAATGATACAGCCACTCTGGAAGAGTTTGGCAGTTTCTTACAAAACTAAATAACATATGCTCCAGCCATTACTCCCCTAGGTATTTACCAAATTAATGTGAAAACTTATGTTCACAAAAACTCTGTGCGCAAATGTTTATGGCAGCTTTATTTATAATACCCACAGAAAAGAAAACAACAAACCCAGAAGCAACCAAGATGTTCTTTTGTAGGTAAATGGATAAACAAACTGTGATACATACATACTGAGAAATATTATTCAGTGATTAAAAAGAATAAACTATAAAGCCATAAAAAGACATGGATGAATCTTAAATTCATATTGTCAAATGAAATAAGTCAATCTGGAAAGGCTACATATCATATGATTCCGAATTATATGACATTCGGAAAAGGCAAAACTACAGAGACAGTAAAGAGATTAGGGGTTGCCAGAGGATCAGGACTGAGATGAGGGATGAGGTTGAATGGGTGAAGCTTAGGGGATTTTTTAGGGCAGTAAAATTATTTTGTATGACACTACAGGGAAGGATACCTAACACAATGTATTTGTGAAAACCAATAGAATGTACAACAGCAAGCGTGAACTTTATATAACATTTTAAAAGTCATTTATAAGGTTGGGGGAATCTCAGAATGGGATACAGAATGTGGCATATCAATCTAACTATATTAAATATGTATGAAACCAAAGAAAGTTGTTGAGAGGCTGGAGAAAGAAAGATACTGACTTGAAATGAATGGTGTCTTGAAGACAAAAGGTAGATGGAACTGAAGATAATCATTGTACTCAAGTTGGTAAAGTTGTTTTCCACAGGGGTACAGGTTAACAATTCTTCTTTCTTTTTTCTTATTCTTGAAGTGAATTTCTAGTTTTATTCCCACTGTGGTCCGAGAAGTTGCTTGATATGATTTTGATTTTTTAAACATTTCTTGAGACTTGATTTGTGGCCTATCATATGGTCTATCTTGGAGAATATTTCATGCGCTGATGATAAAAATGTATACTCTGTAGTTTTGGGGCGGAATGTTCTATAGATGTCTGTTAGTTCCATTTGCTCTAGGGTCCAGTTTAACTCCAATGTTTCTTTGTTGACTTTTTGCCTTAATGATCTGTCTATTGCTGTCAGTGGAGTGTTGAAGCGTCCCACTATTATTGTATTGCTGTCTGTCTCTTTTTTTAGGTCTAGTAGAATTTATTTTATAGAGCTGAGGGCTCTGGTGTTAGATGTGTATATATTTAAAATTGTTAGGAAGGGAGAAAATGGCGGCGGAGCCAGTCAGACTATGCGGGCCCCGGTGTGAGTGAGTGAATGAGTGTACGGAAAATTTTGTGTATGTGTTGGTAAGTAGGTGGGCATGTGAGTGGCTGACTGAGTGGGGACTTGGGAGCGAGTGGCCAGGGCTTTCCTGGTGAAGCGGCCAGTGCCGCAACTACTCTGCCTTGTCTGTAGTGCTTCTCTGGGACACAGAAGCCAAGCACCATTTTTTTTTTAAATCAACAAAACCCTTCCCAGGAAGAAACTGCTGGGAGAGACTGCCAGCTCCAGGCTCTGCCTCACCACTGCAGCACCTGGCTGGACACTGGCAGCAAGGGCTGCAGAGGGAGCCCAGCAAGGGAGCCCAGAGGCAGGCCCCACTGGAGAAGATGAAAGGGGCACCCTGCCACCATCTTGGAAAAGGGGCAGGAAAGTGCTCCAGCTTGCTCATCATGGAGCGACAGACTCAATCTCTGTGACTGTCGGATCAACTCAGGGGTTGATCATGACCCCTGAAATATCAAATATTCTGAAAACACAAACTCCAGAGGGACAGGATGAGTGCTGAGTCTCAGGCACCCCACCCCTTACCCTGATTCAGCTGTGGGACAAAGGGTGTGGCCAGAAAAGGACCAGGAAGATCTCCAAAGAGATCATGGTGAGTCTAGGGCTGACCCAATCCTCTCCTCCC
>CAUYQG010132975.1:0-56505 GCA_963574415.1 Tarsius wallacei
ACCTGCTGGGCTCCAGCGATCCTTCTGCCTCAGCCTTCCAAGTAGCTGCAATGACAGGCATGCGCTACCATGCCCAGCTAATTTTTTATTTATTGTAGAGACGAGGTCTCGCCAAGTTGCCTGGGTGGGTCTTGAACCCACGAACTCAGGCAATCCACTCGCCTCGGCCTCCCAAAGTTCTGGGATTACAGGAGTATTCCAGGAAAGAGATGCACTGGTCAGAGCCAAGGCAGGGGTCGTAGGATGGAGAGGAGGGGCGTCTTGAAGAGCTGTGATTACAGAGAAAGCGTGTGGATGCAGGGAAATGTGATGGGTCATGGCTGTTGGCAGGAGCAGCCCCCATCATCCAAGGGCAGTCTGCACTGCCTCCACCTGCAGACAGGAGGAGGAGGGTGGGCTACCCTGACCAACATCCCCCAGAGGGCTTGGACTGTGGTTGGTTTCTGCAGCAGCCTGCGGGGTGGAACTAGCACTAACCAGGCTGAAACTTCCTGGAACCCAGTGGTGACAGCCTCATAGATCAAGCCCTATTAGGGTGAGGGCAGCTTCTCTCCACTCCCCCCACCCCACCCCCGACACACAGAACAGACAAACCACTGGTAGACAGTCATAGTGGCAGAGCAACATGCTTTGAGTCAGTACGTCAATGATGACAGCTTCACAAATATCCAGCATGACAAGCATGTGTGTTCACTCATTCACTCAACAAACACTTGCTGGATAGCACCATGTCCCAGGAATTCTGCTAAACCCTGGAAAGAAAAACTAGGCATTAACGTGAACATCAGACTTCTCCACAGAAACACTGGAAGCTAGAGGACAATGGAATAATGCTCTCAAAGTTTGGAGGGAAAATTATGTCTAACCTGCAATTCTGTATCTGGCCAAACTGTTGACCAGTGTAAGGGGAGAATAAGAACATTTAAGAAGGCTGGGCTCAGTGGCTCAGCCTGTAATCTCAGCACTTTGGGAGACCCGGATAAGTGGATTGCCTGAGCCTGCGGGTTCAAGACCCACCTGGGCAACTTGGCAATACCCTGTCTCTACAATATATCAAAAATTAGCCAGGCGTGGCAGCGTGCACCTGTAGTTCTGGCTATTTGGAAGGCTGAGGCGGAAGGATCGCCACAGCCCAGCAGATCAATGCTAGGGTGATCATGAGTGTGCCACTGCACTCCAGCCTGGGTGTCATTTAAGACATTCAAGACCTCAAATTTTTTACTTTTTTTTTTTTGAGTTGGAGTCTCACTCTGTCACCCAGACTGGAGTGCAGTGGCTGCTCTCGGCCACCGCAGCCTCGACCTGCTGGTCTCCAGCGATCCTTCCACCTCAGCCTTCCAAGTAGCCGGAATTACAGGCGTGCGCTACCATGCCTGGCTGATTTTTTTATTTATTGTAGAGATGAGGTCTTGCCAAGTTACCCAGGCTGATCTCGAACTCGTGAGCTCAGGCAATCCTCTCACCTCAGCCTCCCAAAATGCTGGGATTATAGGCATGAGCCACTACACAACCTACTTCTAATTTTTTACTTATAATGCACACTTTCTGAGGAAGGCATGGAATATGTGTGCCATCAGAAAAGAGAGAGAATTACCAGGATAGTGGGGGGAAAATCCTCCAATATGATAGATAAGTCAACTAGTCCAATTTGAAGCAGAAAAGTAAGCTGGGTGTGGTGGCTCACACCTGTAATCCCAGCACTTTGGGAGCAGAAGCAAGATAATTGCCTGAGCCCAGGGATTTGAGACTAGTATGGGCAACTTGGTGAGACCTTGTCTCTACAATAAATCAAAAAATTAGCTGGCTATGATGGTGCACGACTGTAGTTCCAACTACTTGAAAGGCTGAGGCAGAAGGATCGCTGGAGACCAGCAGGTCGAGGCTGCGGTGGCCGAGAGCAGCCACTGCACTCCAGTCTGGGTGACAGAGTGAGCCCCCAACTCAAAAAAAAAGAAAAAACAGTTGTTAGAGTATGAGCATGAACAAATAAAAGCTCTTCCATAATAGGTAAGGTGGTATCTTGAAATCCTAACTGAAATAGATATGCCATAAAGATTGCAGGGTTTTAACCTATGAATTAACTTTGACAAAGTTATGGAATGTCTTTGCTAATATCTTAATAATTAAGAAAGTCATAATGAACATGGAATTGGCTTGAAGCCAGTTTAATGGAGTTTGATTCCTTCCTTTCTTGTTTATGCTTTTATATAGGTAGGTTCTTCAAATGTGTGAGAGGGTGGAGGGGAGTCATGGAGTCACTCAAAATTCACAGTTGATAGTTCAACTGTTAGAACTCCTCGTTTTTAGGAAAGGCTTCCCAGGTTATGAAGACTAATCGTATTACTGCTGTAAGTGAAATAAATGAGCCTATGGATGAGTGAGTGCTTCATATAGTATATATGCCGATAATCAGAATATCGTTGAGGTATTCCTGACAATCCAAGAAAATGTTGAGGAAAAAACGTCAGGTTAACTCCTACAAATGTAATTGCAAAAGGAATTTTAGCTCAGGTTGAGTGAAGTGTATGGCCTGAAAATGGGGGGAATCAGGGAACCAAACCTCCTATAATAACAAATATTGCCCCTGTTGATAGTATGCAGTGGAAATGGGCTACAGCACAGCATGTGTTGTGAAGGACAATATCAAGTGATGAGTTAGCTAATACAACTCCTGTTAGCACAACAAAAGAAAATGAGTAAGGAAATAATCAAAGGTGAAATAATGATGTGATAAAACCCAATATATCCTGTAAAAGTAAAACTCGAGTCTCTCTAAATAGCTGAAGAAGAGAAATTTCTTGCTGGCGGAAGTAACCATAAGGATAAAGCCATAAGCTAGTAGGTAAGCAGAGAATATGCTACGGTTAATTACCAAAACAAGTGGTCTAAATAAAAAAACACACTGTTTGCCATGAGTCTTAGATTGAATACAGAATGTGAGGTCTTCTGACGAACTTCATATATGTCTAATAATGAGTCTCCAATCATTCATGGTGGCACAAAACACACAAGCTAAAAGAGTATGTAGACACTTTAGTTAGCCTTGCCATTTTTAAAAAATTCAGTACTGATTAATCCACAAGGGAGCTAAAAGGAATACAAAGAAAATAAAGCACAGACCCTGACCTCAAAAATGCCTGAACTCTTTGCAGTGGTTCTTCAACTTTATTGCACATCAGAATCACCAATAGGGTTGCTTTTTTTTTTTTTGAGTTGGAGTCTCACTCTGCCACCCTGACTGGAGTGCAGCGACACGCTCCCGGTCACCACAGCATTGACCTGCTGGGCTCCGGCGATCCTTCCACCTCAGCCTTCCAAGTAGCTGGAATACAGGCACGCGCTACCACACCCAGCTAATTTATTTCTTTATTTATTGTAGAGATGAGGTCTCACCAAGTTGCCCAGGCGGGTCTCGAATCTGCAGGCTCAGGCAATTCACTCACCTTGGCCTCCCAAAGCACTGGGATTACAGGTTGAGCCACTGAGCCCGGCCTTAAAATATAGACTGCTAGGCTCCACTTCTGACAGTGTGAGAAGCAGAGGGTTTGTAGTGAGGCCCAAAAAGTAGCATTTCAAGCAAGTTCCCAGATGAAGTGGATGCTACTTTCTAGGAACCACACTTTGATAACCTGTGACTTAGTGTTTTAAAAGACTGAAAGAACCCACAGCTAATATCATACTGAATGAAAGACTGGAGGTTTTCCCCTAACATCAGGAAGAAAATAAAGACGCCGGCTTTCACCACTGCTATTCAACATTGTCCTGCAAGTTCTAACCAGAAATATTAGGCAAGTAAAAGAGAGGCATCCAAATCAGAAGAAGTAAAACTATTATTTACTAAAATAATGGCATGGTACAACATATAGAAAATCCTAGATTCCACAAAAAATTACTAGAGCTAATTAATAATGGAATTTAATAGAGTTGCTTGTCTATAATATCAACACAGAGAAGTCCATTGTGTTTCTATACACCAGCAATGAACAATCAGAAAAGTAAGAAAACAATTCCAATCACAATAGTATCAAAAAGAATAAAATTCCTAGGAATAAATCTTGCCAACAGAGTAAATGACTAGTACATTGAAACTACAAAACAGAGCTGAAAGTAATTTAAATACCTAAATAAACAGAACTAAAAAGGACCTAAATAAGTCACAGAATGGAAGACTTATTATCAACATGGCAATCGTACTCAATATAATCCTTATCAAAATTCCAGGGACCCCCCAAACAGGCAGAAAGAACGAACTTGGACCCCTATCTTACATCATATACAAAAATTAACTCAAAATGGATCATATAACTAATTATAAGAGCTTAAACAATACAACTTAGAAGAAACAGATAAATCTTCATGAAATATCATTTAGCAACAGATTTGTAGATATGATACCAAAAGTATGAGCAACAAAAGTATGAGCAACGAAAGAAAGATTAAATGGACTTCATCAAAAATAAAGACTTCTGTGCATCAGAAGACATTACTAAGAAAGTGAAAAGACAGCCTACAAAATGGAAAAGATATTTACAAATCATATATTTGATAAGGACTTGTATCTAGAATATATAAAGAACTCTTACAACTCAACAGAAAAACAACCCAATTCAAAAATGAGCAAAGGACTTGAACAGACATTTCTCCAAAGAAGATAGGCAAATAGCCAACATACACGCACACACACACACACAGAGATGTTGAACATATTAGTCAAAGAGAAAATGCAAATCAAAACCACAATGAGGTATCACTTCACACCCAACAGAATGGCCATTAAAACACACTCAGAGAAAATAACAAGTATTGGCAAGTTTGTTAAGAAATGAGAACCAGCCAGACTCGGTGGCTCAGTCGGTAATCCCACACTTTGGAGGGCTGAGGTGAGTAGATTGCCTGAGCCCACGGGTTCGAGACCCACCTGGGCAACTTGGCGAGACCTCATCTCTACAATAAATCAAAAAATCAGCCGGGTATGGTAGCGCATGCCTGTAATTCTGGCTACTCAGAAGGCTGAGGCGGAAGGATCGCCGGAGCCCAGCAGGTCGAGGCTGCAGTGGCCGAAGCAGCCACTGCACTCCAGTCTGGGCGACAGAGTGAGACTCCAACTCAAAAAAAAAAAAAGAGAACCTTGTATTTTTCTGGTAGGAATGTAAAATGGAAACTGGACAACAGTCCGGTTTTTCCTAAAAAAGTTAAACAGAGAATTACTTTATGACCCACCAGTTCCATACCTAATTATATAGCCTAAAGAACTGAAGGCAGGTTCCCAAACACATATACAGGCATATTCATAGCTGCACTATTCATAATAGCCAAAAGATGGAAGCAGCTGAAATGTCCATCAGGAGAGGAATGGATAAAACATGATATATATAAACAATGAAGTATTACCCAGTCATAAAAAGGAACAAAGTACTAATACATCCTACAATGTGGATGAAGCTCAAAAACACCATGTTAAGCAAAAGCAGCAGACTCTAAAGGTCACCCATACTGTGTGATTCCATTTATATGAAATATTTAGAATATACACATCTACAGAGAGAACTCGGATTGGTGGTTGTCAAAGGATTGAGCAGAGGTGTTGATGAGTTGGGTGTCTGCAGGACTGAGGAGCAATTGCTCAGGGGGTACAGCCTTCTGGTAAGATAAAAAATGTTTTGGAACTAAAAAGAGGTAGTGGTTGCATATCACTGTGAATGTGTGAATGTACAAAATGCCCATGAGCTAAAAGCTGATTTTATGGTATAGGTCATTTCGCTTAAAAAAAAAAAAGACATTAAGCGCATAGCCAAGGAAAGATAAGACAGTAAAGCTGGGGTTGCTAATAAGTTACCAAAAAACAACTGAGTAGCAATCTTTAAGAGTATAATACATCCATATTTGAAAGGATGCTGTTTTGTAGATACTGTGCTATGTAAAGACCAGCACTATCCACAAGCAAGTGATGGTCCAATTATGGGATACAGACACATAAATAAAAACAAGGAGGTATTTAGGCACTGTCTAAACTTCACAAGACTTGACAAGATTATTAGTCCATGGAGATGTTAGTAATCACAGAAGGGATTAGAAGGTCTTGAGGATTCAGTAGTGGTCTTGAGATTTTACAGATAGAGAAACTGACACCCAGAAGCTAACTGATCAGCCCACGAAATAGCCGCCAGGTGATGGAACAATAGGGACTAGAACTCAGTTCTCCTCCTTTTTAGCCCAATATTATTTCCTATTTTACTTTCTTCTGCAAGTAAGGTTTGTTGTTCCTTAAATTGCTGCTGGCAAACTCATTTCTTTCAAGCGTTCTTTTCATACAGAAGCTAGGTACTGATGGCACATTCTTCGGGCTCCAGTAAAATCACGTGGGCAAAAAGTTCTCTCCAACCTGTAGCAATTTCTTTCCAAAGGCATCCTGCCAGATAGGAAATAGGCTAGGAAGAGCAGGGTCTGGGATACTACAAAGAACAAAGGCCTTGGCACTAGGGAGCCTAGGTTTGCATCTGGACTCTACCACTTCCTAGCAAGGCCTTGGGGGAGTTACTTAAAGGCCCTCTGATCAACACTTCAGTCACCTACAAAAAGGCATGAAACTGCTACTTTTCAAGGGTTGTTTTGATGACTGAGAGATGTGATGCCTATAAAGTACCTTGCACAGTGTCTTAACAAATACTGTTTTAATAAGTTTAACGTGCCACCAGAAAAAAACTACTATATGAACAAAGAGATAGTGTAATCACTTACCACAGAGACCAAATGAATCACATAGTTTCTTAAATGAGCAAGTTATTTGCTCTTCATATGTTTCCTTCCCCTTCCCTAACCCCAGCCCTCTGCGTCTCCCCAAATTACCTGCTGTATTTCCCCAATTTCTAGGAAAGCTTAGAAAGCTGGGTGCATAACATTCTGAACATCCGGAGCCAGCACTAAATCAAAGGACCAGCCCTTTTTTTCTGAAAGTCAATCCTCTACAACTCTCTGGCACTGGCTTTATTTCAAGAATTTCCAGTCTGGCCCAGTCATTGTCCTTAAAAGTAGCAAGTGACCAAAACAACAAATTGCTCAATGACTAAAACTTCCTGCTGAAATTTTCCTAAAGTAAACCACTATCAAGAACCAAAACTGAGTTGCTGATAGAATTCATAAACAGTGAGTCACCATCACCTTCTCAGCCATTTCAAATCACAAGAAAGCCCTGTATTAGTTAACAAATCTGCCTTGCCAATTTGAAATGCAAGTCTTTTCTTTCAAACATTCCTCTTTGAATTTGTTTTGCTACTAAGCTGTTTTAATGGTATCAGGGGTAAGAAGACCAAGGCTTAATTCTCCCTTAAGACTTAAACTTCCTGAATCCCAATTTTCGCCCAATTTCAATAAAATTGAGATATCTATCCAATTATCCACTTTATCGAGTTGTTATGGCTTAACTATTTAAACAAATACTCCAGGCGGACGCGATGGCTCAAGCCTGTAATCCCAGCACTTTGGGAGACTGAGGCAAGAGGACTGCCTGAGCTCAGGGGTTTGAGACCAGCCTGGGCAACGTGGTGAGACCTTGTCGCTACAATAAATCATTAAAAAAAAAAACAGCTAGGCATGGTGGCGTGTGCTTGTAGTTCCAGCTACTTGGAAGGCTGAGGAGGAAGGATCGCCTGAGCTGAGCAGGTCAAGGCTGCAGTGGCTGTGAGGCACACACTCCAGCCTGGGCAACAGAGTGAGACTCCGACTCAAAAAACAACAACAACAACAAAACAACTCTACATAATTACTGTGGAAATACACAATGCTACACTTCTGTTGGTTAATATTTGATTAAACTCAATTCAATGAACATGTATTATGCAAGATGCGGTAAGAAATTAAAAGTCACAGAGGATTTTACAACAAATATACAAACAACAAACTACTAAATAAAGCAGCAGCCATTGTTTCATTAGAGGCAAAGAGCTCTGGAGCTGGACAACGACTATTATCCTGGGGAGCAGGGGGCATATTCAAAATTCAGCGACCAGTAGTGAATGGTGAGGAGAGCTGATGGATCCATTCACAAGAAGCAAGCTGATTTAATATCTTTTAAAAAGAACTTGGTTTAAATTCAGAGCTACAAGAACACAAGTTCCAAGACTGTCAAAGACATCAGGTACCAGGAGAGACACCTGGAACACAACCTTCAACTTCAGTTTTAAGAGTTCTCAGTTGTTGCTTTGTTCAGTTCCGCAAACCTTTGTTGAACCCAGTGTAGCTGCCAGACCTTGTGCAAGCTACCAAGGACACAATGGCGCTGAAGAGAACAGCATTTCTGTTCTTAACTATGGGGAGAATGGCATGCAGCATGAGTAATGCACAGGTGCACAGAGTCCGGGGGGTGGGGGTGGGGGGGAAGCAGCCCCATGTCCTGCTTGTGACCTGAGGCTTCTATGCACCCTGGCACAAAGAGAGGCACACAGCCCAGACAACTCAAGCGGCACGAGCACTTGGTGAGGGGCTAGTTCAGTTACAGAAACCATTCATGAATTAGGCAGAAGTCTCAAGAGAAAAGGTCCAAGAAGTTACCTTTGGAAAAACAAAAAACTAACAGTGGATTCATACACCCAGCCTGACGCTGAAGCTGGATCTCCCAGGGCCTCAGGACTCTGCTCTTCAAGTTATAACTTTATCACCTTACCCAAAACAGGAACATAATCCTAAGGAAGACCATTCAGTATCACCTTGTCAGTTAGATACATCTAAACCAATACTAAGATTCAGTCTTTCTTTGGTTTTAGCTTTAATGTCAGGTTTGGAGTGGCAGATAATCCACAGACATGCTTATTTACACTTAAACCTGTGAACATCAAAGCTTCGAAGAATGATACAATTAAACTCATTAATAATGAGAATGGACTGTGCTATTTTACAAGTTAAAGCCCCTGCAAATATCAACAGCAAAATTAAAACGAAGGCATCAGAGAAGGCGTCAAGGCTTCGTTTCTCTTTTTTTTTTTTTTTTGAGTCAGAGTCTTACTCCATTGCCTGGTCACCACAGCCTCCACATGCTGGGCTCCAGCATTCCTTCCGCCTCAGTCTTCCAAGTAGCTGGAACTACAGGCATGTTGCCACCACGCCTGGCTAATTTTTTTGATTCACTTTAAGAGAGGAGGTCCCACCAAGTTGCCCAGGCTGGTCTCGAACCCCTGGACTCAGACAATCCTCTTGCCTCAGTCTCCCAAAATGCTGGGATGACAGGCGTGAGCCACCATGCCCAGCCAAGGCTTCATTTCAAAGCAAACCATCCCAGAGAGGGAAGCCCATCAAGTGCACTAGAGACCGCTTTCTCACACAGTAAAGGAGACCCATTCTGAGTACTTCAACTAATAACAAACTCAAGACAGAGCTTCCAGGAAAGGAAAGCGGGAAAAACAGGCAAGCAGGGCTCCTAGTAACACCCCCCAGATAGTATCACTGAGGGTGCTCATTATTAGAACAAGGGTGTTTAAATTTCCTTTCAAATGCCCTGAGGTAAAGTGCAGACTGGTGTCATTAAAGGCATATATTACAATCTACTAATTCTGCAGAGAAAAGAATCAGAAGAAAGGTTGCTTATTAAAAGCCAATGCCAGGAGAGTAACTAAGGGCTGTGCCGGCAGGAATGGGGCAGAACTTATCCACTGTGGTCCTGAGTATTTTCACGGGGTTGCCTGTCATTCTCACTCCACCTCTCTCTGCTATGAAGAGCCATAAAAAGAAACAGGGATGAATGAAACTTTGTCTGCTCTTCCTCCAAGGGCCTCACTCCCATCCCATTTGCCTGGCCACAAAGTCTTCTTCTCCCAGGGAGACAGAGGAGTGAGCAAAAGGCAGGACAGCACGTAGATGTTTTCCTAACAACTCCATGAAGAACTCATAGGCAAACATGCATTTCCTATTTTATTTGTGTTCTGCTTTACAATTCCAGGGTCATGCACTAGCAGGACAAGTTTGCAAACAGTACTGAAATTATTAACCAGACAACAAATGGTGACTGCATTCCTCACAAGCTCTGTTTTACATTATTCATCAGTTATAACTGAAAGAACACTGAAACCGTCATCTACCTGAAAGCTGTTGGTGAAGCCATACCTTATTTTGAGTTGGGGGTCTCACGCGGTCTCTTAGGTTAAGGTGCAGTAGCATGATCACAACCATCTCAGCCTCAATCTCCTGGGCTCAGGCAATCCTTCTGCCTCAGCCTTCCAACTAGATGGAACTACAGGAATGTACCACCACGCCCAGATAATTTTTTTTTTTAAGTATATATCGTAGAGAGTGGTCTCATCATGTTGCCCAGGCTGGTCTCAAACTCCTGAGCTCAGGCAATCCTCTAGACTCGATCTCCCAAAGTGCTGGGATGACAGGCGTGAGCTACCACACCAGGCCTACTCCTCTGTTTATACATGAACTGCACAGGGCAGCTAAGACTGACAGTAAACAACACCTGCAAATAGGCTAGACTCTCCTGCCTCCTGTGCCGTCTGATCACGGGTGGTCAGTAAACATTTCCATTCAACCGTGGGAAGGTTGGGCTGCCCTGGACTGCTGTTTTCTCAGCCATAAAAATGAACTAACACAGTTGTTTGGGGGCAGCAAACTGCCTTATAGCTGAACCATAGGTGTTGCTAGTTTGGGAACGTTGGGTCCACAAAAAACAATCAATTTTACTTAACAGGCTACAATTTCACTTCCAAAAATCAATGGTACATTCACTAAAGGAACTGGAGGTGAATGAAAATGGAGGGTCTACATTTGGGGGGATAGGTCACCAGAAAGATCTCCTAGCTGATTCACTGTCATTTACCTTGAGCTAAAAAAGAAGTAAGCTCTTCAAGAGAACAGATACATTTCAAGTTAGCTCACCAAAACAACTACTAGCCTTTAGTCTGCTCATCTGGAATGGCCAAGACTGGCCCACATGAGCATAGGCAAGAATGAGAAGCATAAAAACCCACAAAAAGCATCACAGGAATCCAAAGTCATCAGGTAATCAATAAAAACAAACAAAAACACATCAAAATGGGAATTTTGTATACAGTACTATCAATGGTTAAACAAGAATATAACCACAAAGAGATGACACACACAATATATAAATTTGTACAACTCATAAATCCCTTCAAGGCAGCAGTCCCCAACCTTTTTGGCATCAGGGACTGTTTCGTGGGAGACAATTTTTCCACAGATTTGAAGGGGTGGGATCATCAGGCATTAGATTCTCATAAGGTGTGTACAACCTAGATCCGTCATGTGTACAGTTCACAATAGGGTTCGCACTCCTACATGAACCTAATGCTGCTTCTGATCTGACAGGAGGCGGGGCTCAGACAGTGGGGAGTGGCTATAAATACAGAAGAAGTTTTGCTGGCTCATTCACCACTCACCTCCAGCTGTGTGGCCTGGCTCCTAACAGGCCACTGACTAGAACCAATCTGCAGCCCAGGGTTGGCAACTCCTACAAAGGCAAAACGTTATGATTACACCCTCCCTTTCCAGACACCCCTACTAAGATTAAACTGTGAGAATTGAGAAGTTTTTGTTACTGCTTCGTGTCTATCACTCCTTTGAGAAATGGTTGTGATCTGTAACTTCTCTTCCCCCAGATTTCACCTGTAAAATAATCCCTGTGTGCATATGCCCACATGTCCTGAGGTCCAATGAGACACACCTTCTGCCTCATCCTTACCTTCGCTTTTAACAGAGTAAAACAATGTTAAAGTAGCCGAGTAAAAATTTCCTGGCCACAGATTTGAGCTTAGGCAGTCTGGACAGAACTGTGTTACCAGAACAAAACGGAGAGCAGATAAGGAGAAAGCAGGGCTTGGGGAGAAAGGTGGCCCACTCTTTGACAAAGAAGAGAAGAACTAGCCAGATGTCTAACATGGAAGAAAAAGGAGGAAATAATTTGGTGTACCGGGGTGTGATGGCTAACACGAGGTGTCCACTTGACTGGACTGAGGGATACCTGCATGGCTGCTGCAGCAGTGTTCCTGGGGGTGTCTGTGAGGTGTTCCAAGGAGATTCACACTGAGTGTGAGGCAGTGGGCGGGAAGAAGAAGGCCCGCCCTCAGTGTGGGCGGGGAGAGGAGGCCCCACCGTCAGTGTGGGTGGCCACCAGTCTCCCCAGTCCCTACCAGGACGCTCTGCTTCCTCTCCTCCTGCCCCTGGACATCAGACTCCAGAGTTTTGGCCTTTGGATGCTGGGACTTACATCAGCGGCCTCCTGGGGCGGAGGCGGGGGTGGGGGCCTTTGGCCTCAGACTGAGGTTGGTTGCACTGTTGATTTCCCAGGTTTTGAGGCTTTCAGACTCGGACTGAGCCATGCTACCAACTTTCCTCATTGCTCAGCTTGCAGACGGCCTGTCTAGGACTTCACCTGGTAATCCTGTGAGCCAATCCTCTCTAATGTTCTTTTTTACATACATGTATCCTAGTGGCTCTGTCCCTCTGAAGAACCCTGACTAATCCAGGGGGAAACTACAAATAAGGCAGAAAACCCGCACCCAGAAAATGTCTGGACCCAATCAATCTCAATTGCATTGTCTTCTAATTATCCCTGTGGGACATTAAAAGGTCTATGACCATAGCACATGTGTGATATTTAAAATGGTAACTAATAAAAAGAAAGCATCACAGGAATCTAGAGGTGGGCCACTAGTCCATCTTGGCTTTCTAATAGTATTTTCAAAAGCTGTTCTTGGCCAGGCGCAGTGATTCACGCCTGTAGTCCTAGCACTTCCGTAGGACAGCTCCGACTGCTTAAGGCCAGGAGTTTGAGAGCAGCCTGGGTTATAAAGTGAGACCCCAAAAGTAAAAAAAAAAAAAAGGTCAGCTGGGTGCACCTGTAGTCTCAGCTATTCCAGAAGCCAAGGTGAGAGGATCTCTTTTTTTTTTCCCAGTGCTGCCTCTGTTTATCTGTGGGTGCCCTGTGTTCATTTTTTAAGCAACTCTCCTTACAGTTCTCAAGAGGATCTCTTAAACCCAGGAGCTCAAGGCTGCAGTGATCTGTGATCTCACCACTGCATGCCAGCCTGTCTCTTAAACAAGGGGGAAAAAAAGAAAGAAAGAAAAAAAAATCTCTTCTCCATCAAAAGTGGAGATACAAATTCAATCTGCATGTCTGCATGGCCTTGAGTAAGTTACTTGAGAACTCTTTTAGTGCGCAATTCCTAAATTCTTCCTGCTCTCATCCTCAAATGTTTGTTACATCAAAATCTGAGTCCTTTAGAAAATGTAGATTTTTCAGACCTCTAGAATCCACTTTTTCTCCCCTACAAGCAGCCCAATTCCCCTGCCACCACCACCACACCCCACTGATTCTGATACAGGCATTCTACGGACCAGTTCAGAACCACAGCAACAAAAGGCAGAAAATAGGAAGCACTTTCAGAACCCCTGAAACACATCTCATTTGTAGTGACTTTAATCACAATTGGCTGACTCTTAATTTCAGCACATTTCAAAGAGGAATGGGGGGCATGGCCACCCAATGTGTACCACGTTCAATGCAGGGAGCGGGGAGGGGGCTCGCCAGAGGCCTGAGCCCTGCTTTCATGCAGTGCCCCACAACTCTGAAATAAAATAACTTAAAAAATTAAACATGAAATATGAATCTTCAAAAAAATCCCTGGGAAATAAATTAGATAAATTAAATGTTTTTTTTTAAAGTGAAGAGGGGAAAAAAAGACTAGCAGAGCTCCAAAAATTTTGTCCTATTAATGGGTATTTAATTGAATATACTTCAACTAGCAAAGATGACTATTATTTGATTAAAAATAGCCCCCCTAAGCTTTAGTCATAATAAAGCAACTATTGTTATATTTCTATGGAAACAACAAAATGATAATAGGATTTCATATAATATAGAATGATAAGCACTCTATGAAGAAGCAGTCTATGCGATTATTGTATTTGTTTATATGATTATTGGCCACTGGCAATAGTTTAATATGAAATACTACGCATCTAAGAATAGAGAAACAGGTAGAGCAGTTGACAAAAACTTTATAAACATTTTTAGTTGACAGCCAAGATGACAGTATCAGAATTTTCTTGAGGATCTTAGAGGTAATCCAGACCAACTTCCCATTTAAGGCTTAAACTGCTGAACACAATTTCTAGCAAGCAACTCCGTAATATAGAGTTCACTATCTCAAAATGCAGCAAGTTTCATTTTTTAAAATCCTCTTTTAATATTCAGAAAACTGAAGTCTGTTCCTAAGAGTCACACAGTCTAAATGTGACCTCGATTCCACAAAACAACATTCAGATACAGTTAAATCTCCTCTTCTACAGACAACACCATTTGGGTTTTCTCTCACGCTTTTATGACACGGGTCCTTTTAACGACAGTCTACTTCTTCTATGCTCCTTTTTAAAATTAGGTTATAAAAACTATTACATTCCATCATTCTCTGTATGCTCAAGGCGTTGGGAAAAAAAAAAATCACTGAATCCCTGGTCAAGTCACTGTCAAATTCAAGTAGAAACAGGACCACCAGCCTCTCCTCACACCAAGAAGAATGAAGCAGGGAAGCCACCATGTCTCTGGTGAGTCATGGACCTTGGTAGTTGGAAACCCAAGCCAGGCAGAGCTAGCAAACAGGGTCCTGCCCATGTCAAGCCTGAAGGAGGCCATGATTCCACCCTTTCTTATCTTGAATCAGACTAGGTTATTGAAATCTTTGGGGCAACCCCCTCAGGTCCCCTCCCACTGTGGGAGTTTTTCTGTCCTCTCAATAAATCCTGCTTTCTTAAAAAAAAAAAAAAAAAAAAAAAAATCCTTGGTATTCAAATCAGCACTGTACTCACTATTTGATATCTATGTTTTCACATTTACAGTAAAGTAATTTTATGTTGTATTGTAATCATTAAGATATTACGTTTTAAGGTGTGTATATGTGTATAGTGCCATTTAAAATCAGCATAAAGTTTACTTCATATGAAATACTTTCATTACCTGTTACTCTAACCCAAAGATTTCTATAGCCACAGAATAGAGTCATGCCTTACTATTTAGAACAGTTCCCTAAACAAGAAACTTTCTACTTTTCAGACCCAATTTCTGCAAATGTGTCAGTGGTAAAATCTCAACTCACTTAGAATGTGTACAAAAATAACGATTTGACACATCCAATAAGCAAATAACTTCTCATAGGACATTTCTCTCACTTGAGCCAGAAGAAAGAATGCTTTCTTTCCTAACACTTTAGTTTATTCTTTTCAACAGTCACACCCACTTGCATATTCATATGGAATCTTTTCATTTTTTGCACTTGGCTAAAAAGTTTAAAAGAAAGTACTAAAAAATGCAGGACTCTTTAGAAAAATCTGATTCATTCTACTGAAATGTCAATAATTTGACAGTAACTTGATCTGATCATTACGCATGGTATACAGGTATCAAAATATCATGTTCCTCCCAATATGTGCAATTATTATCTATCAATGAAAATAAAAATAAACAATACTTTCCACTAAAAAATATACTGCCTTAGCCGGGCTCGGTGGCTCAGCCTGTAATCCCGCACCTTTGGGAGGCTGAGGTGAGTGGATTGCCTGAGCCCGCGGGTTCGAGACCTGCCTGGGCAACTTGGCGAGACCTCATCTCTACAATAAATCAAAAATTAGCGGGGCATGGTAGCACATGCCTGTAGTTCCAGCTACTTGGAAGGCTGAGGCGGAAGGATCGCCGGAGCCCAGCAGGTCGAGGCTGCGGTGGCCGGGAGCGGCTACTGCACTCCAGTCTGGGCGACAGAGTGAGACTCCAACTCAAAAAAAAAAAAAAAAAGGCCAAGAACTGCATATACTCTTGTGCCTTAACCCCCTTCTATTGTGCAAATCCCTGGCCCCTACCAAGGATTGTTTTCTTTTGAGGAGTCCCAGTTGGACTGCTCTCATCCACCCATCTCCAAGCTGACTGCTCGCTGTTCTTGCCCAGCCCAGTGGGGTTGGTACTGGGTTGCAGGGACCCACTAAGTAGAGAAGGAGGAACAGGAGATCCCTGCTTCTCTACTACCTCAGGCCTGCCACCTGCAGGTCTCTATCTCTTTCTGCTTTTTCTGGTCTTTGTTATGGACTGTATGTCTGTGTCTGCCCCCAAATCCATATGTTGAAATCCTAACCACCAATGTGATGGTATCAGGAGAAGGGGCCTTTGGGGGTGACTAGAGCACAAGGGTGAGGGCTTTCATAAATGGGATTCATTATAAAAGGAATTCCAGAGGGTTCTCTTGCCATCTTCCTGCTGTGTGAAGACACAGGAGAAGTCAGCCATCTACATTGTGGAAGAGAACCTTCACCAGAACCCAACTGGGCTGGCACCCCTCTCTTGAATGTTCAGCCTCCAGAAATGTAAGAAATAAATTTCTACTGTCTGTAAGTTACCCAATCTATCATACTTTGTTAGAGCAGCCCAAATGTATTCTTACATTTCCTCCTTGGGGAAAAAAAAAGTTCCTTAAATGTGTGGCAAAAATACTAATAAAAACAGTCCTTGGACTAAAATAGCTTAAGCCCCATGTCCAAAGACGAAGAAAGTGACTAAAAATAAACCCCACCTTTCCTTTAATCTCTTAGAATTGTACCCATTTCTGCTAAGTGCTATCTTATGACTTTGGAAGTTTTGACAACTCACTTAGTAGTCTTTTACTTAGACCAAATAATATTTAAAAATGTTAAAAAATTCAGACTTCAATTAACTTGACTAGAGATTATTGCATTGCTCTAGCTAGGTGAATACTGCACTTCAGATATAAACAGACAACAGTTTTGACAATGATTAGATAGAACAACTGAGAATTCTGTGGGCCACTCTCCTTGTTTTAGAAGGAAAATGTCTAGTGTGGAGGTGGTGGGGGGGTGGGAAGAAGGAGAATTATAAGAATATATATGAGGGGGGACCAAAAAACCTGGTATTTACCAAAAAAAGTGTATTTATTTTTAAATATTTAAACTTCAGTCAGCTTCAAAGTACTCTCTGTTTGATGCAATACATCTATTGAGATGTTTTTATCTGCTGCTCAAAACGGTTTTTGAACTCGTCAATTCTGATGCCTATTTTAGTGCCATTTTTGGTTTCACCTCTTCCACATCAGCAAAACATTTCCCTTTGAAGACTTTTTTCATCCGGGGAAACAAAAGAAAGTCACTCAGGGTGAGATCTGGTGAATAGGGAAGGTGGGGCACAAGAGCCATGCCATTTTTGGTCAAAAACCGCTCAACACTCAGTGTGATGTGGGCAGGTACATTGTCATGGTGGAAGAACTAGTCTCTTATTTGCCAAAACTTGGGACTTTTTTTGGCAAATCATGATGCAACCTTTTAAAAACTTCCAGATAAAAACTGGTTGGTCATTTAATCAGGAGGAACAAATTCCAAGAGTACTGCAAGAAGCCTGCCCTCCAAAAAGATAATTCCAGTTTTTTTTAGGTGCCTCCTTGTATATACCTCACAAAAAAATGCAGAAAACAGTAAAACTAAGATGATTTGAGCTTTTTTTGGGGGGGGAGGGAGAAGAATGTACATTTACTCTTAATTACTAAATTTTTTTTTTAAATTTCTGAAAGAAATGTCTGGAAGACTTATTAAAAGTAAACAGGAGCCAGCTCCTGTAAAGAGAAGTACTGATGAGGTCTTTCAAGTTGAGGCACTGGTCGTAATTGCTACTTAGGAAAAATGTTGGAAAAGCCAATAACAGAGAAGCTCAAAGAGTCTTCGCCTTTTGAAATCAAGGCTGCCATGGCACCTATAGAGTTTTTCTGCCTCCATTATCCTCATGACTGCACTTTTTCTCCTTTGAGGTGGTAAAGAGAATTCTAAAGACATCCCTCCAGGATTTCTGCTCTCTGGTTGTTCAGTTAAATACTAATCTAGGTACTGCTGTGACAGGGTTTTGCAGATGGAATCAAGGTTTCTAATCAGCTGACCTTAAGGAGGAGAAATGATCCTGGCTTATATTGCTGAGCTTGATGTAACCACATGACCCTTTAAAAGTAGGACAGGAAGGAAGAAGAGTCAGACTGAGCAATGTGGCTAAAGAGGAAGCAGGGGAGATAAGGAAAAATGAATGACGGGGGTTGCCACTGTGGCTCTGCAGAAAGAAAGGAAGAGGGCCAAAATCCAGGGAGCATGGTGGCCTCTAGAATCTGAGAACAACTCCCAGCCAACAGCCCCCAAGGAAATGTGGCCCTCAGTGTACTGCACGGAACTGAATTCAGCCAACAGCCTGAATGAGCCTGGAAGCAGGTCCTTACTAGAGTTTCCCAGTAAGAGCCTGATGGCTGATGCCTTGATTTCAAACTTGAGAGACTCCAAACAGAAACCAGCCAAGCCTCAGGGACTTCTGACATACAGAACCCTGTAGCAATAAATCTGTGATGTGCAAAGTAAGCCATTAAGTTTGTGGTAATTTGTTATGGCAGCAAAGGAAAACTACTACATTCACATAAGACCCAAAACACTCACCTTAGTATTTGTCATAATTGTTCATCTTAATATTTCTGCTAAAGGATTTCAAAGATTTTAGACAGACTTTTTGTTTCTTTAGATGGGGGGACATTTTAGTTGCTCTGAGTGACAAGATGAGATGTATTCACGAAGATTTTTAGATGCCTCCTGTTGCAGGAATGGTAAGCTAAATGAGTTTCTCACCAACGCTAAGTAACACCTAAGAGTGACTTTTGTGGGTTGACTACTACCAGATGGCTTGTACACAATATGAGTGGAGGTAATGGCACCACTGGGCGCACAATTTCCTTTTACTGCTTTAGTTGTGAAGGGAATGATCCTTTAAGAAGCCACGAATTATAAAGCTGCACAGAGAGGTCAAGTAGCAAAGAAATTTTGAGGAGCCACCGAGCATCATTAAAAACCGGTCACAAGTTGGCCATGAAGAGCTTAGTTCTGTTGTCTATCCTCACTGCACTTAGTAAGTGCTGCAGTCAAAGGTCTTTTAATCGGTTATAAAATTCGTGTGTCATTCTTTTGGTTTTCAGCAAGTGTTAAGGATTTATTTAAAATCTGTACACTTAACCTGCTTGGTGGCCACCCTGAGAATAACTAGAAAACAACAGAGAAGACTCCTGCCCTCCACCATCAGCCCAGGGCACATTTATTCAGGTTTTACTGCTTTTTGTAAATAATGATTCTTAGCACTTTGGTACAAGCTACATAAAATGACTTCATGGGAAATGTCAATGCACCAGTGCCCCATAGAAATAATCTAGAAAACAGAATCTAAAAACTTAAGGTCTTTATTTCTTTATTCCTTCCTCCCTCCCTCCCTCCCTTCCTTCCTCTCTCTCTCTCTCTCTGTCTCTCTGTCTCTCTGTCTTCCTTTTCTTTCTCTCTCCCCCCTCACTCCCCCACATTCCTTTTTTGACTTGGGGGTCTTACTCTGTCTGGAGTGTGACCTCCTGATCTCAGGCAATCCTTTCATCTCAGCCTCCAGAGTAGCTGGGACTATAGGTGTACACCACCACTAGCTAATTTATGTGTTTTTTTTTTTTTTGGTAGAGACAAGGTCTTGCTATGTTGACTAGGCTGGTCTCGAAATCCCGGGCTCAAACAATCCTCCTTTCTCGGTCTCCCAAAGTGCTGGGATTACAGGCCAGCCTAGCCACCACTCCTACCCTAAAAACTCAAGATTTTTCTAAAGCTCATCTTAATACAATTACCCTTATCACCAGTCCTTTTATATATGCTAATACAAAAAGGTTTTAGAGTTCTATTGATCAGTAAAGAAAGAAAACTTAAAAAAGATAAAGCAATTTTTTTGTGTGTGCAAAATCAATGCCAGGATCCTTAGGTATCATATAAATGCACTAGCTATTAGACTAGGTAGGTACAGTGATTGAACGGCTTCATTTAATCCAATAATCTGCTATAATTCTCCAAGAAACACATTACTATTTTAATGTTAATCACAAACCCTCACCATGAAACATTTTTACAGAATGTGCTAAACATCAATCGTATAGTGTTCTATTATTCCAACTCCAAAGAAATTTAGAATCACCACAGTCTTAGAGCAATGGTTCCCCATCTTTGTTACCACCGGGACACATCTCAAGGGTCACGTGGCCATGATTAGGTCAAGTCTGGATATGCAAGAAGGCAAACTGTGAGAAGAATGGGCAGCCCCACAAACCAACAAAGGGAAGAAAATTCTAACTAGGGATAGGAGAAATCAGGCAGGTTCCCTAGGTGGGCTGTGTTTGCATGCAGGAGCCCAGGTGGGCAATAGGCAGCCCTCAAAGATTCCGCGTCTTCTTCATCCACGGCCAATTTTGATGTGTGAATGAACCTGCATGCTGCTTGTGATCAACTTATTTGCCTGTTCCTATGGTTTGAATGTGTCCCTCAAAGCTCATGTGTTTGAAATTTAATCCTCAATGCAACAATATTGAGAGGTGGGAACTTTTATTGTGTGTGGGAGTCTCATTCTGTTGCCCAGGCTGGAGTGCAGTGGCGCGCTCAAGGCCACCGCAGTCTTGACCTGCTGGGCTCAGGCGATCCTTTCCGCTTCAGCTTTCCAAGTAGCTGGAACTACAGGCATGAGCCATCACACCCAGCTAATTTTTGATTTTTTGTAGAGACGAGGTCTCACCAAGTTGCCCAGGCTGGTCTCGAACCCCTGGGCTCAGGCAATCCTCTTGCCTCAGCCTCCTGAAGTGCTGGGATGACAGGCGTGAGGAGTGAACTTTAAGAGGTGATTAGGTCGTGAAGGCTCTGATCTCATGAATGAATGAATGAACGCTGTTATCACGGAAATGCATTCATTATTGTGAGAGTGGGTTGCTTATAAAATTGAATCCGGGCCTCTCTTGTTCCTCTTCCCCTCTCACCTTCCACCTCCTGCCACAAGATGACTCAGCAAGAAGGACTTCACGAAAGGCCAGTCCCTTGATCTTGGATTTCCCAGCCCCAAAACTGTAAGACTCTGTTCTTTATAAAGAACCCAGACTGCGGTATTCTGTTATAGCAGCACAAAACAGACTAAGACACCTGTCAAATAGATGATAACTTGCTAGAATGAAAAGGAGACGAACGGACTAAGCAATGCCAATACTAATATACTCTAGCCACAGAGAGGAAAGAAAGCGGAAAGCCAGCAATGGAACAGCTTCCCATTGTCTGCCCAATTCCACAGAGAAATTAGAAACAGAGCAGATCACATTCTTATCTCAAGCCTGCTAAGGGAATTTCAAGCAAGAGAGTCTGCAGTTGAAGGCAAGGGAGATTTCTGAAGAGCCAGGGAGAATGGTATAAACAATGAGAGAAACACACCAGGAATACCCTACCTTGGCAAGTCCTGCTTTTGTGTAATATAATGTTTATGAATACTGTGACTCATTTGTAAAGAATGGAAGTATTTTATACTCCCTAAGACAACCTGTGGTAGTGAAAAGACTTTGGTGTAAAATTTGAACTCTTCTATGATCTGCTTGGCCTTGGGCAACAACACGGAACCTCTCTGATCCTCAGCTTGTCCATCTGCAAAGTGGGCTAATGTTTTGGGAGGATTAGATGAGGCAATCCGCAATGCACATCAGAGCCAGATCTGTAGTTGATGTTCTGTTTTCTTTTTCCACTGACTTCTGCTCAAGCAGACATATGTGACTGAGCAAAGGGCAGAGGAACCTATTTTAACAAAGAGGAAATAAGAATAATAAATGGAAAAAGCCCAGTGCCATGCACAGAAGGCTATTACATTAACCCAGCTAATGTCCCAATAACTTTTGAGAGGAAGTGAACCTCTTCTTCTGGCTTCATTTTTCCATAGAATACTCCAGGACTTTCCTGACCCTTTCTATATACTTTCTCCCCTCACTAGTTTCTGAGGGCTGCACACTGGGGGGCTTAAACAACAGGAATTTATTGCCTCACAGTTCTGGATGCCATAAGTTCAAGATCAAGACAGCAGCAGGGTTGGGTTGGTTGCTTCTGAGGATTGTGAAGAAAAATCTGTTCTATGCTTCTCTCCTAGATTTGGGGGGTTTTCTGGTAATTTGGGTGTTCTTTGGCTTGTGGAAGTGCCACCTGATCTCTGCCTTCAGATTCACCTGGCATTCTCCCTGTGTGTGTATTTGTGGCCAAATTTCCCCTTTCCGCAATGACACTGGTCATATTGGGCAAGACCCTACGCTAATGAACTCATCTATACTAAGTATATTAGTAATGACCTGATTTCCAAAAAAGGTCACATTCTGAAGGACTTGAGGACATTTTTTTGTGGTGGAGGCACAATTTAACCTGTAAGAGACCCCAACAGGGAGAGTGAGTTGTTTGGTGAGTGATAAAGCTGTAGCATCCATTGGTTGAGATTTTCTCATTTGCTGGAGCTAATCTATAATAGGCCACTTAGGGGTCATGGGAGACAGTGATGTTGGGTAACTTTGTCAGTGTTGCAAGTCCCAACTTTTCCATGGGACTGTTCCCAGGTCTGCACTGGCAAGGGGGTTCTGTGAGCAGATCCTTAGCCTGCCTTTTGGCTACAGCTAGAAAGCCATGGTCTCCAACCAGCATTCTCACCAGTAAACAGACTATTTGGCTTCCACCTGTGTACTTTCTTTGTCTTATTTTTCAGTTGCCCCAAACCTAGGAGAATAAAAGGGTATGTTTATTGGACCCCCAAATCGTGACATAAGCCTGTAAAGAGGCATCAGTGAAGAGCAAAGGCCCGGGGAGGCTTGGGAAGGCTTGGGAAGTGGCCCAGGCTTCCACTGCCTCTGGTCCAAGTCCACATTGCCTGATGGAAGTCTGGTGCTCCCCACTTGATCTTGGCTATTGCTTCCTCTGAAGATCAATCTGATGTTCTCCTTGTATCCTCAGGCACAAAGGGCTGAGTCAGTTAAGGTAAGAATGACTGTAGGTTACCAACACAGGAGCTGTCAAGACCTTGGGGCTTGTCCTCTTGGTCTAAAGAAATGGAAGCATGTTCTCACTCATAAGCGGACCTTGAACAACTATCATAAAATACTATAAGAAAGGGATTGGCAGTAGTGGAAAACTGCTGGGTGGAGGGGCATACCTCATCAACAAGGGTACCTGTATAATGGACATTTGTATACCTAACCCTGAATTGTATTCCACATCTTTAAAATTAAAAATTAAAAAAAAAAACAAAACAAGAAATGGAGGCAGAAGATAAGGTCTTGGAGATGTCAGGTATCCTTTGGAAGAACGCATATTTATCTCAAGGGATTACATTCTAGCCCTTTCCTGAAGGCGGGTCTCTAGTCAGGCTGAGATGATTTAGGTGACAAATAGGTTGTTTCACTGGAGTACGTAATTCCTGTTGGTGGACAATTTTTTCCAAGGAAAGAGACATGTAGGATCCTACACTCAGAGTGCAGAAGAGGACACAATGCTCAGCCTCTACCTCTCCCTTGATTATTTCCAGCAGTTCCCAAAACTTTCATTACAATTGCATGATAGCCTGCAGCCATCCATTAAAGTGAGCTTCCTATTGGTCAGACTCTGTGCTGGGTAATTTTTGTGCATGACTGCAGGATCAGGACTTAGGTGAGGCAACAGAGGCCCTAATCTTGGTGCAACATTTGAGTGTTAAAAAACTCATGAATTGGCCATTACTAGGCTCTGGTGTTGCCATGTGCTCTTTGAGCTGTGGCTTTGGCCCCCTCCCCACCTTAAGGAGATGAATCTCTTCTTTCTCTCATTTACTTTCTAAATTAACTATATTTTCTAATCTAAAAACAACTAATTATCATAAATAATACATACATTTAAAATTATCATAAAATACACATAGCATAAAATTAACGTCTTAACCATTTTTTGAATGTACAGTTCAGTAGCGTTAAGTACTTTCACATTGGTGTGCTAAATAACAGCTGAATGTAATTTTTTTCATCAAAGTCAATTCAAAAAATCCATGATGAACATATTTTTAAAAATTTAAAATAAAGGCAGGATCCAACCTTGCACAGCCTGGTCTCCTTTGCCTCACCCATGCCCTGCTCTGCATGGCTTGCCCCTCTCTTTTCATAGACGGAAAAACAGACTCAGAGAGGTGACCTCAGTGACCCCAAATCACACCACCAGTGGGTTTCCATTCAGCTCTGTATGTGAAAGTTCGCTCCTCAATGCTTGCATTTTATACTTACAAAGACCTCTCATATTAACATCAAACCCCTTTTCAGGATAGCGCACCTGACAGAAGCATCTGGTGCAATGTCTAGGACACAGTCCAGGATCTGCAAATGGGGTCATTGCTCATGTGGGTACTCCCTGCTCCTCAGCCAGCTCCATAAGCCCCTCCCTTTTGTCCCTCTTCTGTCTCTCCAATCCACTCTCCACGCTGTAGGCACAGCTGCATTTCTTTCTTTTTTGGGGGGGGCGGGTGGCGGGGTTTGAAGTCTCACTCTCATCGCCCAGGCTGGAGTGCCATGGCACGCTCACAGCCACCACAGCTTCGACCTGCTGGACTCAGGTGATCCTTTCGCCTCAGGCTTCTAAATAGCTGGAACCACAGGCATGAGCCACCATGCCCAGCTAACTGTTTTTTGATTTATTGCAAAGAAGAGGTCTCACCATGTTGCTCAGGCTGGTCTTGAACCCTTGAGCTCAGGCAATTCTCTAGCCTCCGCCTCCCAAAGTGCTGGGATTACAGGCTGAGCCACTGCGCCCAGCCCACAGTTGCATTTCTGGTACAGGGAGCAGTTCTTCCTGCTGACCAAGCTGCCAGGGTGCCATGTGGTCTACAAAAATAAATGATCCTCCTGCCCTGACATTCTTAACAATCAGCTCATAATAGACCTTTCCCTTCTCAGATCTTTCCCTGCCAACCGTGCTCTTGTCAGCCACACTGAGTCACCTCCTGTCCTCAAGCATGCTTATGTTCTTTCTACAGGTGGACCACTCTTTTTTTTGCTTTGAGTTGGAGTCTCACTCTGTTGCCCAGACTGGAGTACAGCGGCACCATCATGCCTACCATAGCCTTGACCTGCTAATCTCAAGCAATCTTTCTGCATCAGCCTTCTGAGTAACTAGAACTGCAGATGCATATCACCATGCTTGGCTCTCTCTCTCTCTCTCTCTCTCTCTCTCTCACTCTCTCATATCATTGATAAAGTTGTCCTGAGAATTAAGTGACTATTCGAAGTATTAAAGGGTTCTTTTGTCCATTAAGCATTCTAGTGATATTATTTATTGATTTTTATAAACTGTGTCAATAAGCTGATAGTTCAACAGCTTCTGTGGAGGTGAATGAGGAACTCAGTATCACCAGAACTGAGTGGCATGTGAACAAACTATGAGGACAAAATGTACTAAACAGGTCAGAGAAGACTGGCCAAGAGAAAAGGGATTCTGCTGTTTGATAAGACTAATGGATATGGTGGTTTCATATAACAGAAATATCACAACACATACACCGTAAAACAAGTAGGTCTGTGGCTCTTACCAAGAAATTAATCTCATGGCCAGCACAGTGACTCAAGCCTGTAATCCCAGCACTTTGGGAGGCCGAGGTGAAGGGATTGCCTGAGCCCACGGGTTCGAGAACAACCTAGGCAACTTGGCAAGACCTTGTCTCTACAATAAATCAAAAAATTAGCCAGGTGTGGTAGCACGCGCCTGTAGTTCCAGCTACTTGGAAGGCGGAAGGATCGATGGAGCCTAGCAGGTCGACACTGGGGTGGCCGTGAACATGCCACTGCACTCCAGCCTGGGCAACGGAGTGAGACTCCAACTACTTCTAACCCCAAAGAAAGAAGTTAATCTCATGTGGAAACTGGTGATCACAAAAGTAATCTTGTGCTACCGAGAAGACTTTATGAGTAAGCAGGAGTGGGAAAAACTTCTTTGTTTGGTGATAATTAGCATAGAACAGTTATTAAGAAGCCAGCATGAATGAAAGAAAAGAAACATTCATTCATTTATACAGTCAGTCCCTCGTTCAGGTAGGAGTATGTATCAGGGGTCTAAAAGCTGCCAGATGTTGTTTTACAGAAAGACTTAATTGATGACGACACAATACAGGATCCTCTTGTATGTGAGAATGTTGCTTGTAGGGTGATTGACCTTAAACACACAAGCACACAGGCAAGGATGTCACTCCAAGTTATGAGACAGTCTGGATCTAAAGCCCAGAATATTTTGAGAATGCACAGAAGGTCTAATTTATAAGGGATGAGAGTGTCAAGTAAGGCCTCTTTGAATAAGAGACATATAAGCTGAGCTATGAAGGCAAAGAGAAGAGGAGAGAATCGAGTGCTCTGGGAGTCATGTGTGAATGTAGGAAGGTAGGAAGACCTCAGTGTACTGAGCAAGAAAGGAGTCTAGTATCACAAACGGTGAAAGTGAGCAGCAGGGCCTGCATGAGGCTGGAGACTTGGAGGGCCCGCATTTGCGCACATAGTTGAAAAGAGTTGACACTTGTCCTTAGAGTTTTAAAATAAAACAGCAACATTTGCCTTGTATCTTTCTTCCAAGGACTTGGGGAGAATGATATAAAGACAAATGGCCATAAAAATCCAGCAGATGGAGAAGAAGCTTCCCTGAAATGAAGGGATAGAAGAAAGGGAAGATAATGTGAGAAAAAAGGGGAACATAGACCAGAAAATGTAATAGAAGTGGACACACCAAAAAGGGCAGGAAAGGGCTGTTGGCACTTCTTCAAAAAGTTACACCTAGAGTTACCATGTGACCCAGCAATTCTGCTCCTTTGTATATGCCCACAATAATTGAAAAGGGGATTGGCTCCACGTTTTTGCTATTGTGAACAGTGTGGCAATAAACATGCGCTTGCAGGTGTCTTTTGTAGAATGGTTTATGTTTCTCTGGGTGTATTCCTAGGAGGGGGATTGCTGGATCATGTGGAAGGTCAATTCTTCATTCTTTCAGGAATTTCCACACTGCTTTCCATGGAGGTTGAACTAGCTTGCGTTTCCACCAACAGTGTAGAAGCATTCCCTTTTCTCTGCACCTGCACCAGCGTGTGGCCCATCAAAAGTGGACTGCAAAAAGAAAACTTGGTACATATACATGATGGAGCATTACACAGTCATAAAGAAGAACAAAATCATGGACTTGGCAGCAAACTGGATGGAGTTGGAGATCATCGTACTTAGTGATCTATCACAGAAACAGAGAACTGAATACCACCTGCTTTCATTCATAAATGGGACCTGAACATTAATCACATTAGCACAGGGGAGGGATTGGCATTTGCTGGGTACTGCTTGCGGGGGGTGGGGTACGCAACAACACAAAGAGTGCCTATTTCTATACCGGGGAGTGAGGACCAGTTGGAGGCCCAAACTTCACCTGCATGCAGCCTACTTGTGTAGTTAACCCTTACTTGTACTCCACATCTCAATAATAAAATAAAATTTTTTTAAAATTGAAAATGGATATACATACACAACCAAATGCTTCTATGTGCACATTAACAGCAGTATTGTTCACAACAGCCAAAGAATGGACACAGGCCAAATGTCCATCAACGGATGAAGGGACACACAAAATGTGCTATATCCACACAATGAAATATTATCCGGCCACAAAAAAATGAAGTACTGAAACATGATCCAACATGGATGAACCTTGAACACATTATGCTAAGTGAAAGAAGCCTGTCATACAAGCCATGTGTTGTTTGATTCTATATCATTTATATGAAACGCAGAATAGGTAAATCCATAGGGAATGAGGGCAGATTGATAATTGCCAAGGCCTGGGGAAGGGAAATGGGTATGGCTGCTTAATGGGTATGGGGTTTCCATATTTTGGAACTTGATAGAGGTAGTTTACATCTTGAATGTAGTAAATGTCACTGAGTTGTCCACTTTGAAATGATTAATTTTATTGGATTTTTCTAATGAAAGAAATAAAAGGGTAGGAAGGCAAATACCTGGGAGGTGAGGGGTCACGCTAGAGTCAAAATAGAAAGTGCCCCTGTGGTAGAGGGACTTGTTTTTGCTGCTGGTCAGATCCACCTGCCAGCAGTTTAATCTGATCTTGGTGGTTCGTCATGTTCCTTGGCCTCTGGGCTTCACTTGAACTGAAGTCTCCATAGCTCAGTGAGTTTTAAAGAAAGAGGAGGAAGGTTATAGGCCCTGTGAAGAAAGAAGTAAGAGGAGTCCTTTCTCTAACGGTATCCCCATCCCCAGTGGCCTCATGGGTGTCTTGGCACTGCCCTTCTGAGCTGTTGTTCCCTTTGGCTCTGTGGGAGTGGAGGAAGGGGGTTGCTTTCCCAGGGTCTCCATGTGAGCTCAAGGGGCATCTCGGCTGGAAGCTTGAGAGGAAACAGGAGGCTAATCTGTCTCAAGGATCTCTCCTCAGATCCTCAGATAGGAATGAGCCCCGGGAAATCCTAAAGAGCCGGGCATCAGCTGCTTTGTGGGCCTATTCCTGCAGGTTCTGGTGGGGTCACGCTGCTCCATCTGACTCGAAAAGCACCAGCCTCAATCTATTTCAGCTGCTTAGGAGCGACAGGGGTCAAGGAGAGATGATAGATGACATTTAATCGTATGTGCTAGCCAGGATGACAGTGCTGCCTGCAGAGGAGAAAGAAGTAAAGTTCCTTTATGTTCCAGGAAGAACCTTATCAGCACTGCTTTCATACACATGAAGCAGAAATACAGCCCTTCAGACTCTGTCAGATTCTGAGCCACGCGTCAGGCCACATGCCACGCCTCCTGGCAGGCATTCAGAGGACATGACGCTTTTGCTTACCTGAAATCACTCTTTTTTTTGCAGTAAACTTTGTTTGCTCCAACCACCTGACCCAATTTTGTGCAAAATGGAGAGCTCTGTGAGCAGTAAGTACCAGTCACAATGACAACACTTTCCGTTGACCGGACCCTCGTTTGTTTATATAAATTAGCCCACAATTAGCAATTACATTGCTATTTCAAAATAGGGGCAGGCAACATGTAACCTCGGACAGAACAATGGTCTGGACATGAAAGTCCAGACAGGACTATTATGGAGAATTATGGGGGATGATTAATCAGCTTGCCCTTTCCTGGGCATGGCCACTCTCACATAAAATCTTTGTGCTAACACAGCTCCTTTCTAGTAATCATTTAACTTAAGAGAAATGTAATTAGCCGTTGAGATTCATCAGCTCTGGTCAGTGTATCAACGGTGCAACATCCTCCTAGCCAGGTGAGTGCTTGTTAATATGGAATAAGGATGTATATGTGCCTCTACAGAATACTAGTGAAGGACGGAGGGTTTGTCTGGAGTCCTGGCAGTCTGTCCTTTTACTTAGGAGACTGACACACTGAAAAGGAATTTGTGGCACAGTCAGAAAAGCACAAGGTCCTGAAAATCCAGCGTGGAAAGTTGTCAACTCGTTTGTACGTATCACTACTCAATATTGCTTCTTTGCTTAAACCTGTTCAAGGCAAGAATATGTGGACCAAGCAGGAAACATGGACAGGGCTGTTTTCCCTTTGGCTTTTCTCTGGTTTAGGAAAACTTTTTAGTGGGTCCTTCTAGAAGCTTCTGTCAGCTCAGAACAAGAAGGTACTGCTAAAGAGTAATGGCTTTTGCTTTTAGTAGCTTCCCAAGTCTCTGTTTCCAGAATGAGCAGCTAACTCTATGAAATGATGAAGAGCCCATTCCAGAGAGGCAGCCAGGGGCTGGTTCTCTCTGCTCACCCCAAATGCAGCTCTGCTTCCTATGAGACCTCCCAGCCGCTATCAGCAATCAGTGTTCAGAGACTTCATCGCTCCTCCATATGATTGCTCCGAGGGCAATTGAGAGGAGCCTAGGAAACCAGACTTTCCACTCAGATCACCCCGTAGGCATCTGCCACAGGACCTGGAGTAAAGCGCCATGGGCTTCTAGGCAGGCCCGCATAGTAACACCCTGAAGTTGTTAGCCCACGAAAGGGGGCCAGTGAGCACAGAAGGACACATGGAGACTCTTCTAATCTGCTTCAAATCATCTTAGCCCACTAAGGAGCAACTAGAATGCATTTCAAATATGCTTGGTGAATTAAGGACCAAACCGACTTAAGAAGAGAATTGGCAGCAAGAGAATGCAGAGAAGGGGGGTGCAGCGCAGACTCTAGAGTCTGGCTCTTCTCCCTGCATTCACAGGATGCTGGGCTGGAGCAAGCTCTGAATGGCGCCTTCCAGGTGCTGTGCGTGGCTTTCCTTGATCACATTTTCCTCCCGCCAGGAGGAATCACGCTTACAAGATGGAGGTCTTCATTTAAGGTTAACGAGCGGGTGCTCAGCTCCACCTGGAATCTGCCTTTCTTCCATGAGCCATACTCGACTCATTGGTTGTTTTTTCCCAATGCTGGTAAATGCCAGCTTTCTTTATTTTAAAATAATGCCACGTTGGAAAGGGAGAGGAGAAACAGCATGAATATAGATGTGTTAAAATATTGGAAAGGCTTGGTGTGTCAGCAATAAGCGAAACAGTTTGGCAAGCTCTTTCTTCCTCAATTTATGGTTAATAGACTTGTTTCTTTGTGTCTCCTCTAGGGAAGTTACTTCTTATGCAATGTAATATAATTTGGGAGGCAGCAGGAAGAAAAATTATATTTTTAATATCAAGCAGTTATGAAGAAATTTAAGAATGAACCAGCTTTTTATTTATCAGGGAGCTAACATGCTGTAACCCAGTGTTTTATGGAAATAAATATTAAATAATATTTTATAGCAATTGGGAATTAACTAAACTTTTTTGCTGAAATTTTTTAAAGGAAGTCATTTGTTCATTCTAATGGAAAAATCTGAATATTCATGTTCTCATAGGAAGAATGACTTCATTCACGCTGAAAAGATAAAATTAAATATTTGCTTGTCCTTTTAAAAGAAGCCCATATTTGCAACCAAATTATGGGATACATAATTTAAAACAAGTTTTAGTTAGAGCCTGCACATTTTCATAATTAAGTAGATCAAACTTTGCAGAAATAAATGATGAAAATTTTAAAAGGGAATAGCATGATGGGGTATTTTACATTAATCATTGATATTTAAGAAGAAATCATTACACTCTCACTTTTTTCTAGCTTAGGGGAGTAAAATAATGTTTGGGAAGAGATAATCCCCATTAGTATTTCATGGAACAAAAATGCCGGGAAGAACTTTGCACAATTTTAGTTAGTCCTTTTGGGGAACTGAAAGGCCTTCTGAAAGAACTGAAAAAAATAAAGCTTTTTCAGACTTTTCCTAATGGAACAGGTGAGAGAGGCACCAAATCCAGAAGAGACTGAAAGCTCAAGGGCTACAAGATAAAAACTGCAAGCCAGTTAAAGGTAAAAAGCTTTTATACTACAGAAAGAATGTCAGTAAGAGGAAGGTTGCACCAGTCAGGAAAATATTAACAAAAAGAATACTGTCTTCTGAGGCATTAAGTAGGGAAAACATACCCCAACTTGTCCAGCCTGGGGCAGCCTAATGTGGACCTTGACACAACAGCTTGTCCTTTCTTCTTGACATTGTTCAGTTAAGAGCTTTCAACTGCAAACTCCATGGACTCTTCCATTTGTAGTGTAGTGCAAGGCATTGTTTTTTTTAAGTTTGGATATATTTGGAGACGCAAATACTTACCACTGTGTGATAGTCACCTACAGCATTCAGGAGAGTAACATGCTGTAGAGGTTTGCAGATTAGAAGCAACAAGCTGTGCCATATGGCCTAGGCGTGGAGCAGACTACACCATCTAGGCTGGTGTAAGTACACTCCATGATGTTTGCACAATGATGAAATCACCTAACTATGCGTTTCTTAGAACATATCCCGTCGTTAAGTGAGGCTATGACTGTGTAATCCACACATCCTTCTGATTGGATGGGAGAAAGTGAGCTGGATGTGTTGGGGGGCATCAGGGAGGGTCTGACCTCTCGTCACCATGGGGCTGCTGATATAGGCAATCAACCGTCCTCTCTGATGAGCTCCTAAGATCCCCTACACCTTCTGACCCCACCACTGAACTCTGTTTTAAGAAGACCCTTGCTGCTGAGTTCTGACTCAATAAAACCACATTACATCCCTACTAGACATGCTGGTCAGGGATAGAGAACTGCCCAGGTGAGGAGGTTCCTCTGCTCTGGGACCAGGTGTGGAAAAATGAGGTGGGAGCGGGGTGGGTGGTGAGTGTCTTGTCTGTTGCCACATCCACACAAAGTCCTTTAGCCTTGTGAGAACCTGGATGAGGAGTGCTCAATTCAACTGACACATGACCTTTGCCTGGTGAGGGCAGAGGTAAGCTAGTCTGGAGCTCATTATACAGCACTTTAAAAATACTTTTTAAAAGAGATTCTTTTTAACAGATGAATAATGTTGGCAGCCAACTGGACTTAACATAAAAATAGTAATCATTCTTCGTCTTACTTGTGGCTAATGCAAGAGTAAACCAGATAAAATAAATGTCCTTGGAGCTTTCTAGCCAGAGTGTGATTATCATTAACATTACTTTGTGATGGGGTTTTCTCAAGGTCACTCTAGAATTAGTGGCACCGTGGGACCAAGCGCTCATCCATTATATGGGTTAAAATGACTAATTGAGGGTCTGAGTTTAATTATACTCATAAGCAAAGGCACAGCGCAGATACTTTGGCGAGCTTAATAACAATCTTGTGTACACAAAGACAGATGGAAAAAAATAAGGTAGTATATTGCTGTCTTTCAGGACAAGATGTTGAAGTGGGAACAGAATAATAAAAATAAATAAATGATTCAGCGGCACCGGGAAACGAGCTGTGGAAGTTAGCAAAGCCAGCCTATTGTACATCCTTCAGCTGGAGATAAAGTCCTAAGTATCTATGACTAAATAGTATGCAGCTATCCAGTAATGTGGATCGGAGTTGTTTTATTGAGCTAGCTGTTAGATTAAAAGGTAAAAAAGAATGCTCAGCAAGGCTTTACCTACAGTTCACCGTGAGACGATGGTAATGGTCACGACAGGGATCTTTAGGATATTGATTTGTGATATTTTAAATGGGGAAATGCAGTCATATTTCACAGTGAATCCAGAAAGCATACATTCTGCACATGGCCGCTGGACTTGACTTCCTTAAATGAGACCGATAGCATCTTGCATCCCCAGTGTAAGAACCTAGAATGACTTCTGGGCTCTCCACATCATCAGACAAATTCTTGCAGCACTCAAAAGCTAGTTCAAAGTCAGGAGGAAAAGGAAAGATCAGCCCCCAGATGAAAGCAGGACATGCAGAAATCAAATTCATGCATAGGGAGGCCCTTATTCAATAGCCATTTGGTCCACCTAAGAAGTTGGACTTGAACCTTTGACTGAGGTAGCCACATCCTCCCGGTGCTGTGTCCCCAGGTGTCTCCCTGACTTTGCAGGATCTCTTTCATTTTCTTTCTGGAATGATCCTGTAGTTTCCTACGACTGTCAGAAAAAAGGATCACAAATGGGGTGGCTTATCCGGTCCACCCAAGAGGTTGGACTTAAACCTTCTTTGACTGAGGTAGCCACATTCGGGCATGTAGAGCCCAATCCTGCTCCAAGTAATGTGCTGTTATTTGTACCTAAGCTATGGACAGAAATGGCCTTGTGCATACAGAAAAAATGACTCATTTTCTGGGTTGTTTGTTCCAGTGTGGGGGCACTGTCCAGGGACAGGCAGCTTCCTTGTGTTGTTTACATCTTTTTCCTCCTGGTGTTGTGTCCCCAGGTGTCTCCCTGACTTTGCAGGATCTCTTTCATTTTCTTACTGGAATAACCCTGCGAGTTTTCCTAGGACTGTCAGAACAAAGGATCAGAGAGTTGGCTTATAACAACATAAATTTACTGTCTTACAGTTCTGGAGGCTAGAAGTCTAAAATCAAGGTGTCAGTCAGCAGGATCATGCTCTCTCTGAAGGCTCTAGGAGAGAATTCGTCCCTGACTCTTCCTGGCATCTTGTATGGCCAGCAATCCTTAGTTTTCCCTGACTTGTAGTTACAGCACTACAATCTCTGCCTCTATCTTCACCTGGCCTTCTCTCCTGTGAGCCTCTTTGTGTGTGTGTCTACTTCTTATAAGACACCATTCATTGGTGTCTCTCTGTACGTACTTCCTCTTCTTGTAAGACATCCCTCATTGGCTTTAGGGTTCACCCATATCCACTCATCTTAATTAACTAATTATGCCTGCAAAGACCCTATTTCAAAATAAGGTCACATTCTGAGGTTCCTGGTAGACATTTATTCAATCCACCACAGTGACCTCAGCCACCATGGACCTGTCTACAGCAGAGCCAGCTTGACCGTCACTGGTCAGTGTTCAGGCCATGGTCCATCAGTACATGTTTTTGGTTGAAGGTGACAACTATACCAACCAAAGGTTAAGACAGGAATTTGATTACATGGTGAGCAATGAAACATCCATGAATATAAAACTGGATCTATTTCAAGGTCTGAACAGCCTGAGTTAGGCTACATGAGAGTCATTTCCTTGGAGGATTCTTCAATCATAACGCAAAGAAGAGAAGACTAACAAAATAACCTCACTCATTCTTACATCCTAAGTCTCTCCAATGTCTTGCCACACTTACTTGGGGTCATATTTAAAAATGGCTGTTATTAGAAGTTAAAGTTTGGATCCGGCAGAATTGGAACAAAAGGAACAACTGGCAAGGGGGAAGAAATGAGGAAGAAGGGGAGCATTCATGTGCTTGTGGTGGGGCGGAGGGAAGAGGCAGTGGGAGGCAGAGTGAAGAGATGAGACCCTGCCTGGTTCTCGTCCCCCACAGCTCAAACCCTTTGTCCTCACCAGCCAGTGCGTCCGGAGTCCCATCGTCTAGATGCCATCATTCTTATCAACTTGCACCTCCAACAAAATTTAAGACCTTTTTTTTCTTCATTTCTATCCTCTTTGCTGTGTGACAGATAGATACTTCAGAAACAAATAGATAGATCTGCTTTTTAAAAATTGTACTTCCGGCCAGGAGCAGTGGCTCACGCCTATAATCCCAGCACTTTAGGAGGCCGAAGTGAGAGGACTGCCTGAGCCCACAGGTTCAAGACCAACCTGGGCAACTTGGTGAGACCTCATATCTACAATATATCAAAAAATAAATCAGGCGCGGTGATGCATGCCTGTGGTTCCAGCTACTTGGAAGGCTGAGGTGGAAGGATCACCTGAGCCCAGCAGGTCAAGGCTGTAGTGCCCGTGAGTGTGCCACTATACTCCAGCCTGGGTGATAGAGTGAGACTCTGACTAAAAAAAAAAAAAAAAAAAAATTGCACTACTGTCCCAGAATTTTAAATGGAAAAGAACTAAGGGCATTCACTCCTCATTTTATATTTCAAATGTGCTTTAACAGTTGCTGTGTCAACATGGTATGATATCTTCCCATGAAGACTTTCCATGCCTTTCTAGAGATGGCAAAGGCAAGTGTCTCCTATTTAGACTATTCCCTGTGAGTGTGCCTCCTTCTCTAGTTTGGGACCTGGAGGTGGAAATGGATGAGGGGGAGGACTGCCATCGATATTTTTACAATAACTACTGCCAAATGAAAGCCCAAGAAACCAGACAGAATCTATTAAGACTGTGGGAAAATGTATCAAGATAGAATAGTGTCAGCTTTTCACATTCTGGCTTACTAAGACTTAGTCATATTTGACTGACATAAATTTCTCTCTGCTAAGCTTTTGGACATTTAAGAACAGTACAATTTGCATGCATAACACTGCTTTCTTTCTGAAAAATAAAAAGGTGATCTCTTTAAAAATAGTAATTGCCTAAATTCTTAACCTCAGTTCTCCATCCTGAAATGACTTAAGTCTGCATCCCACTAAGAACAAAAATCAAGAGTCATGATTTTCAATAATGATCTGACAAATTTACTTTTATCTACCATATGCTCCTTTCACTGGATATGTAAACTAGACTGATTTAGGAAAAAAAAAAAGTCCTAGGGAAAAAAATGTATTTTTTTGACATTTTATTTTCTTTATATAGTCCTGAAACAATACCCACAGAAACAAATCAAAAATATCAGCTCACCTGAAAGTCATCTGTAAAAGAAGGGAGGAGTCTGAGTACTGGGAAAGTCATGTTAATGTTATTATCTAGAATATACCTTAAAATACAGTCTTGTCTTAAAACAGAAAAGGGAGCCCATAGCTCTGTCTGCATCAGACATGTCCTACCTGAGATCGAGAGGCCCAAGACATCTAGTAGTGCCAGTTTTCTTATTCTTATTTTAGTTTCATGTTTTTTTTTTAGTTTTTGTTTTCCTTGTGACCCCATGAGCACACATGTGTGTGCACACATATATACATTTTATATATATATATACACATTATATATATATATATACTGTATCATATAATTTATGTGTGGTCCAAGACAATTCCTCTTTACTCGATGCTACCCAGGGAAGCCAAAAGGTTGCACCCCCTCAGTCTCCATGAAGATTAAAGATGGAGGTGAACATAAGAGACTCAAGTGAGACTGAGTGACTAACTATTCAAGCCACATATCCACTCCCCACTTTAGGCCCTAGGCAGGGAGAATGGGAAGTGAGAGAAGAGGGAGGGAAAAGAAAGTTGGCAATTAAAAGCAAAAGGTTGCTGACCAAGTGAATGCCACTCTGCAAAGCCACTCGCTGATGCCACTTGAGGAGCAAATTTAAGAAACCAACACAAAGAAAAGTGTTGCCCCTCATCAGTTGGGTGGTTTTGTGTATTGTTTTAAGCACAGATCTGTTAGCAGTCTCCTATCATATAATTTTATATCTCCTCTCTACATAGCAGAGTGGGAGTAGTCTGGATTAAGAGTCAGCATGTGGTTCAAGTCCTGGCTTCTCAGCTTGCTGATTTTATAATAAATGTAAGAATAAACAATGCATTTGAAGCAGAACTTTGCAGTCCTTGGAAAACAGCAATTTCATGAATAATAATACCTACTTTAATTTTATTTGAAAATCTAGTCTCTACTGACAATGTATCTCAAACTCCACTGGAGTCTTCCCAGGTTTGGGAAGAAAGTGCCAGCCACTCCTTCTGGCCATAACACTTTCCCACTGCTGCCATTGGCAAAGTTCTTTCCATGCCCAGATCAATCTCATCTGACCCTTTAAACCTTTTTCACCACACCTGGCTGAGTTAGCCACTCCCTCCACACTACAACTTTTTTTTCCCTTCCATATCACCCTGACCATAACATTGAAATGTCACTAGTATATCATGCCAGGGCTAACGGTATGAGTGCCATTTCTTCCACTAGGTTATGAGCTTCTGAAGGGTGGAGGGTGCTGTGTCTATCTCTGCCTCCTGGCCCCTCCCTGGCACATAGTAGGTGTTCAGCAATTGCTCACCGGATAAAAGGCAAGAGTAGTTTCCTGGGATATGATCACTCCTAGCCAGCAGCAGGAGACACAAGGGTCAAGTGTCTGTTCGTATGACTAGAAAAAGATGGGGAGTCGTTCTGGTCTGATTTAACTCTGCTACTGTGATAAAAGGCAAAATTCCTTTAATGTAAATAAAGACCTAAGCCTTGTTAAGAAAACTAAGAATGTAAACAAGCTTGCATACTAAAATCTGAAGTCTTCTATCATGATATAAACATCTGAAACTGTTTTGGCGTGCTGCTAGCATTGTTTCTCCATAAATGGCAAATGATAGTTGATATTCCTTGAACCCTTTCATCCACTGAGTCTTCACTTGATAAATTCATTTCAGCCCTTCTCAGGGCTTTTATCATCTCCTAGTTCAACTTGCTCATCAACATAAAATGATTCATCAACACATTCAAAGAGAGGAAGAATCATGTTCTTTTTGTAAGAGTGTAGAAGTTTAATATATTAAGAGGTATGTCAAAGTTTCACTATTATTGACAGATTTTGCTTTGTCACTCATATGATATACTCGGAAAAATCACTAAAATTGGTTGCATCTTGGCTAAGGAAACCCAGTTTGGTGACAACAAACTCTAAACCAAATGTCCTTCTTTTTTGCTTTATATGATGCAGTCACTCTGAGTCATCAGCAGAGGACACAGGATCAAGCTTCTGTATGTGTAAATAGAAAAAGATGAAGAGTCATCCTGGTCTGATCTAACTGTGCTCTGGGTCACATCCCAGACCCTAAACTTAGCCAGATAACTTGCAAAAGGGACCTGCAAACCTACACTGGTCTAGCTTCTTTGTTTACTTTTTCATCAAAGGGTGTCAAATGTACGGTGATAACGGCAGTGGCCTACTTTGTTTCAAACATCATGAAGACATAATGCTGCTACTATATTATTCAGATAAAATTTTAACTGACAGAGCTAGCCAGGTCTTCCCTGAATATACTTCTACAATTGATTCTGAGGCACTTCCCTCCTGTGGTCACTAGGAATTATGACCTGCTTTCCAAGTAGAAGATGCAAGGGGTGGGGGGTGAGAAGAAGATGTGAGGAATGGAAAAATACTTTTAATAACTGAAAATAATTGACATATTTTAAAAAATTAGGCAAGAAGGGTCAGAGGTGTCTACCATTTTGGCTTTGGATGAGTTCTATGTCTTCTGGTGAAACAGATGTTTCTACAGCATAACAATTTTAAGACATTATAAAATGAATGCCTCAATAGGGTATCTTGCAAAACTGTACATCTGGCTTATGGGAGAGCCTATCCAGAGAAATCATGTCAAAAGTTCATTATTTCATGACTTCGAGGAAAAGCAAAATTGTCAGAGGATTCCCATTCCTGCCCATGAATGCGTGTCAATACTCGTGAAGGAAGGCTCTTATCTCGCTCTGTGCACACATATTCACACAAACATACATGCCCCTCTCAAGATTGGAGGCTGAGAGCACTGTTTTGTTATGAATATTCATGAGATGATTATTATTAATGTCATCAAGGTGATTTTGTTCCTCCTCAGTAGAGACTGGTTTCTATACCTAGACACTGATCAACCGTAGGAGAAATGGCAGCTTTGAGCCAGCCTAGCTAATGCAATCCTTACATTTTACTCTTGAAATATAGATGATTTGACTAGAAGTTTTTAATCACCCCTTTTGCCTCCATATTGTCATTAACTTCATCCAGCTGAGATTTCCAACTTTGGTACAAAATACATCCTTGGAAGCCCAGTTTCGAGTTTAGAAGAATTATATCTTGATTATTGCTTTTCTAAGAGCAAACACTAAACAAGGCATAAAGTTGATTCTAAGAAATCTCAATAGATTCCTGGGGGACAATTTTTGTGAAAATGCATTAGGAGAGAATTACACTACATTTGCTACTTTTATAATTTATAAAAAAACTAAAGCAACAGGCCTGTTTAAAGAGCTACTTCTAAGAATTATATATTTTTCCAAAAAAGAAAAAAATTGCAACTGGTGACAGTTAACCAGATTCCTAGGTATCTGTTATAGATTCACCCCAACCAATCGGCTTGCTTGGTTGTTCTATATGCATGTTGCAACATAACAAAAAATTGCCAAGGGCTTTTGTTTTCAAAGAAAGTGCCTTACTTTTGGTTGGAATGAAAATATTTACTTTTCATCCTATACCTAAGAAATTCTGTTAACTATGCCCAACGGTGGTGCAGGGACAGACAAGTGGAAGCTGCCTATATCTCTTTAGTCCTTGACTAGAAATGTTTTTTAGTAGCTTCTTATACTCCATTGCCACATCAACATTCATCTTCCTGGAACAGTGTGACCCTTAGTAAAACAGCAGTTAAAGTTATGGAAAGAGACAGTGTGTGACTAGGGAAGACAGCAGGAGGAAGCGCTCAGGACTGACCTTAGGCACCCAGTGGCATTGCGCAGCACCTGTGATGAATGCAGCTGTATTTTCCTATCATCCTGAAGAGGTGAATTTTCCCAGCCCGAGTGCGGGATAATCACTGTGTTGGTCAATACTGCCAGGGCATCCTGGATGATTGGCATTTTGAGTGCATCACATGACGAGAGGTTCCAAAGGACTCCTGCGAGAAACACAAAGAGAGCTTTTGGGTGGCCACGAATTTTTCTCATCTCAAAACTGTTTTCCATCTTTGAGTTACCAGCACTGGCAGGAAGGATTAAGCATACCTCCTAGAGCTTGCCCTTAATTTTAGAACATCTGTGTGAACGCATTAAAAGCATGCTGTGAAAATCTGACAAGTGAGCAGAGGAATTGTGACATGATTATCTTTATTTCATCATGGAGAGTAACCAAGCTTGAGAGATCTGATTGAATTGAGACTACCCACCACACATCTGTTCACTCTTAGTACACTGGACCCAAGCTCCCACATTCTAACCAAGACCAAAGTGATGTGAAATTTATCTGAAATGGACCAGTAGAGCATCTTTGTTTTGCCTAAGACCTTGGTATGCACAATTGGTCTCTCAGATTCACTTAGCTTTACTGTACAACCAACCACCAGTAGGTAGGGCCTTAGGAGAATCCACCATCAGGTCTGATGACAACTAGTTCAACCATCAATTTAAACATAATGTCACTGATGATAGTTTTGGTAGCTTTTCTCTAAAAACTGTGCCCATGGAGGACCTCCAGAATGTTCTTTAAAGAATGACAGGAGCAGTAGGAAGTAGAGGTGTTATGAACCAACAGAATGTTTTAGGCTTTCCAATATCTTTAAAAATGAGATTAATTCTAGAAAAGGTCATAAGCATTGCATATATAACATCATTTGAAAGTGAAATGCTTTTAAAATGATTATTCTATTTTTTTGTTAAGAACAATAAACATAAAGAAAAAAAGAAACAGAGAATAACGTTCTATCTTCCCTGAAAAGAAAGCCTGCATGTTCCCCAACCTCAACCGACATCACTGCAGATACTGGAAATAAAAATACTACAGTTGTCTTTAGAAACAGGACTTTAAGCTTATTTGCTTAACAAGCTTTCAATATATTTTAATGAGATGAGATTCTTTCCCATCTACTCTGTTATGAATAGAATAAGCAGAACATATTTATTTCTAAAATTTGTTTTATTAGTTGCTTGCATTGTACATGTTTAAACTATCCAAGAGTGTTAATAATGCAAGTCTGACTATTAATAACTAAATAAGTGACTGTATAAGTAAAATGGCTCTGCAGTTCTATAAAAATGTAACTATAGAAACAAACTCTTTCAGCTGCCTTTAGAATTAACATTTGCTAGGAATTTGATGTAAATAAATGCAAAGGAAACTACATATTGTTGATTGTACCCAGTATGTATAGCCAATCCTTTAATGCAGGGCATTAACTTACGGGGAAATCTGGCCTGCTTGTTTTTGTAAATAAAGTTTTATTGGAACACAGCCATGTCTGTTCATTTACATATTTCCTGTGTCTGCTTTTGTCTTACAAATGAAGAGCTGGGTACTTATGAAAGAGACTGATGGTTCACAGAGCCTAAATAATTTACTATCTGGCCCTTTACAGAAGAATTTTTTCCAACCCTTCTTCTCTAGAGCACTGACTATTTTCGGTACACTTTTGTGTGCATGTTTATATTGTCATTACTATTCTCAATCAAGTATACAAAAAATGTTCAATGGTACACAGAAGGTGGTCAGGATATATTCTGATTTGAACTGATTTGAAATACTGAAGATATTAACATATGCATTTATCTTGTTTTAATAAAATAAAAAGCTGCTTATTCATCCATTGAGAAATGTTTTACTAAATTTTGATCATCTAAATAATCAAAATGATTTTCTGCATTCATTTCCAACCTCACAAGCATGCTATTTTTTAGAACAATAATTGATTTTTCAGTTTTAAAAAGCACATTAAAAAGACATTAATCTTTACCCCGGTATTTGAGTATAACATTCAATAATATCACATTAAAGCATTCTGTCTGCTTTTCTAAGAAGGCAATGCAAAAATGCAGAAACAAAACAAGAGGATTTTCATTCCCAAATCCTGATGTGAGAATACCAATACCTGAAAACCGAGGCTTGTGAATGTCTTAAAATATGAGTAATAAGACTTGCTGTGCCATACATGTCCTCTAGAAACCACATAGCAAAAGAGAAACTTTTGCATGTTTACATGCAATGAATTTAAAAGAACCTAAAGGCTTTCTAGGAGAATAAAACCATTTTTACTGTTCTCTAACAAACAGAAAAGAGATATAGGGAAAGGAAGGGGAGAAACCAAAGAAAAACTAAAGGCCTAATATCATATTTGACCAAAGTAAAAGGATTTTTAAAAAGATGAGATCAGAGATATCTCTTGACTGGGCTGGTCCATCTCCTTCACCTTTCTCATTAATTCATTAATTAGTGTAGCCTACTCCAGAATCATGCACAGACAGAAGTTCACATTCATTCCACCTTTCCAGGCTGACTCCATCTGTGAGTCACATTCCAATGAACTTATCACAGTGCTTGATGCATATCTCTGAACCTTCTATCTTAATTTATATCCACAACCTACAAGTGCTTCCTGAACTTATTAGAACTACAGTAAATCTCTATCAGGAGCAACTTTACCACCTCCAGATGAAGACTTAACAAACTGGATATAACGTAGCACAGGTTTTTTTGTTGCTGTTGTTTTGTTTTTTTGAGTTGAGGTCTCACACTGATGCCCAGGCTAGAGTGCAGTGGCATGATCATGGCTTGTCACAGCCCTTGACCTCCTGGGCTCAGGCGATCCCCCACCTCAGCTTTGTGAGTAGCTGGGACTCGAATGCCACCCTGCCCATTTATTTTTATTTTTATTTTTTTTGTAGAGATGAAGTCTCACTTTTTTGCCCAGACCAGCCTCGAGCTCCTGGGATCAAGCAATCCTCCTGCCTCAGCCTCCCCAAATGCTGGAATTACAAGTGTGAGCCACTGTGTGGTGGCCAGAATTTTTTAGGGGGAATTCAGCAAACCATTGCAGAGTAGTCTCAAAACTTTGAGTTGTTGTTAGAGTATCTGGATATAGAGACAAGCTTGAGTGAAGAAGCATCAGTTTCTGGGGAAAACAGAGGTAAAAGTTGATAAGTCTGGTAGTTGTCAAAAGTGGGAAACAGCTGGGAACTCTATAGCTGTCCTGCTACACACACACACACACACACACACACACACACACACACACACACACACGTCTTTGCTGAAGAAAGAGAAATTAGCGGAGAAAACTGACAAAACTAGGCGTCCTCTCTGAACAAATGGAAAACAGGTGTTTTTCTCAATTTTCTCTTCATTCCTTCCCCCTTTCTTCCACGCTGGTTTAAGACATGCCCACAATTTTTAAAATATATTTCCTTCAAATGGTAGAGCCTAATCCTTCTCCCCGTGAGTGAGGACTGGGTTTAGTGACTCACTTCTGAGCTACAGAAGATGGTGGAAGTGACTGCAAATGACTTGAGATGAGGTCATAAAAAAGGTATTGTGGCTTCCTCCAACCTCCCTCTTGGAATGTTATTTGTGGGGAAGCCAGCTGGCATGCCGTGAAGACCTTAAGCAGTCTTGTGATGGAGAGCTGGGACCTTCCAGCCAACAGCCACTTGCTACTTTGGAAGTGGATCTTCCAACCCAAATCAAGCCTTTGGATAACTGCAACCTAATGAGAGACCCCAAGCCAGGACCACCCAGCTCTGCTTTTCTTAAGTTCCTGACACTTAGACACTGTGTGAGATGGATGGATGCTTGTTGTTTTAAGCTGCTAAATTTGGGGATGATTTGTTATACAGCAATAGATAATACAGTCTCTTTTCCCTCCCAAACTCCATCCTTTCCTCTTTGTTTCCTTCCCTCTCCTTTACTTTGCCTTTCTACAATGGATGGACTCATTTTTTTTCCCCTCTTGCCTTCTACAACAATTTTTTTTCCTGGTTACTCTTCTCTCCCCCAAATCCACTTACTCTCTTATTCTTTCAAAATTTCTCTGTGAGAGTACACAAGACACAGGAAGGAGGATCCGGCTAAACTCTGTAACTAAATTCAAGAAGAATATTAATTTAAGTGACAGATACTTGATTTTTTAAAATGTACTATTGAGCTGGACATGGTGGTTCACACCTTTAATCCCAGCACTTTGGGAGGCGGAGCTCAGGGGTTCGAGATCTGCCTGAGAAACATGGCAAGACCGTGTTTCTACAATAAATCAAAAAATCAGCCGGGCATGGTGGCACATGCCTGTGGTTCCAGCTACTTGGAGGGCTGAAGTGGAAGGATCGCCTAAGCCCAGCACTCTAGCTTGGGCGACTGAGACTCCAACTCAAAAAAATAAATATAAATAAATAAATACTATTCTTCATACCTGCAATTTAATAAGTGGCCAAACGCTTTGTTTAATTTGAAATAATCTTGCATTAGTTTCCCATCGCCACTTTTACAAATCACCTCAGTGGCTTAAAAAAACACAAACTTATTTTCTTACAGCTCTGGAGGTCTGGTGTCTATAATGGGCTGGCGGGACAGTGCTTCTTCTGAAGGCTTCAAGGGAGAACGTGTTTCCTTGTCTTTTCAGGCTTCTGATGGCTACCTGCACGCCCTGGCTTGACATCTTACATCCCTCTGACTTTGGCTTCCATGGTCACATCTTCTCTGGCTCAGACCCTCCAGCCTTTCTCTCACAAGGTTACTTGTGATCACACTGAGCCCACCTGGATAACCCAGGATAATCTCCCCATCTCAAGACCCTTAACTTAAACACACTGCAAAATCCCTTTCAGCATGTAAGGTAACATACACAGGCTCCGGGAATTAGGAATGTGAACATTTTTGGTGGAAGTATTATTCAGTCTACTGTAAATTCCCTCAAAAATATTATCATGATGGCCAGGCTTGGTGGTTCGGTCTGTAATCCCAGCACTTTGAGAGGGCAAGGCGAGCGGATTGCCTGAGCCCTGGGTTCGAGACCAGCCCGGGCAAGTTGGCAAGACCTGGTCTCTACAATGAATCAAAAATTAGTCAGACATGGTAGCATGTGCCTGTAGTTCTGGCTACTTGGAAGGCTGAAGCGGAAGGATCATTGGAGTCCAGCAGGTGGACGCTGGGTTGGCCGTGAGTATGCCACTGCGCTCCAGCCTGGGCGAAAGAGTGAGACTCCAACTAAAAAAAAATTATCATGCTTAAAATAAAATTAAATTTCTTATAGTAACCTCATGATCAGGCCTTTCCCCGAATCTCTAAATTCATCCTGAAACAGATGCGTTCATTTATTTAACCACTTCATAGCTATTAAGAACCTACTACGTGCTCAGTTCTGTGTGACACTAAGTGGAGATATGAGCAAAAAGAACAAAAAATCTCCGCCCTCGTGTCCAGTGCAACACCAAAACTCCAGTCAACATGCTCCAGTCACAGTGTCCTGGTTCTTCTCCTTGAACATCCAAGCTTGTTTATATCCCAGATTCCCTGGACTTGCTGCGTTCTCATTTTGGAACACTCTGCCCTAGACCATGGCTAATCTTCCATTCACATGCCGCTTAAATGTGCTAAACTCCAAGAGGCTTTTCTGGATCAGTCTGAGCTACCTTCCCAGACACTTGCTGTCAGAACTCCTATTTTAATTTTCAGCAGAGACCTTATCGCTAACTCATTCTGTCATGTCCTCACTGTTCCTCCCCGGGTCCCAGTCTTGAAATGAAAGCAGACACTCGTCTGAGTGCTCATCATCTGCAGAACACACACAGCATACAGAATCCCCACCATCCAGAAGATGCTCTGACACACACAAGGTGTTCACCAAATAGGTACTAAATAAAAACACTGGATGGTGTGACTCTTACAGGATGTCATGGTACTCGAAGCACTGAACATTCTTTCAATGTCACAACAATTTCAGAATGATGTAATGTCTTGAAAGAATAAAATAGCAGATGCAAGACACAATTTTATAAATAACAGATCCAAATGAGAATATGAAAGTGTTATCTAAATGGGATTATCTTATCTACATTGAATCTACAGAAATTCTATTATACAAAACAAAACAAAAAAAATCCCTAGTAGAGAAAAAATTATATCACTGAAAGCATGAATCCGTTTAGCATTAGAAGGTTTATCTCTGATGCTTCATTTGACTACTTTTCTTATATTAACTCCTGATAATTCTTAATTAGCTAAGGTAATATCGAAATTTCAATTCGTGAAAAATCTAGGATTTTCATGAGTATCCAGCATCCATAATGTTACTCCTTTCATTCTTATCTGAAGGTAACAATAAAATGTTTTAGTATTTTGGTTGAAGGTCCCTAGCGAATTTTAATTTACCTGATGAAAATATGCTAATTTCCTCCAGATTATAATCTATAATAGAATTGTTTTATAAGCATCTTTCCTTTAATTATTTTCACTCAACAGCTTTCCTTTATCACTGTAAAATTGCTGTTCTAAATATAATTTTGACAGTAGGTTTAGTTGAGAAGACATTTAAATACTTACGTACGCAAAATATATTTAAAGTATGGTTTAGTTAGTTCAGGCACAGGATGGCTCTTTTCCTTGAGATTATCCATATTCATGAGCTGTGATTAGTTTAATAAAATTTCTTTAATAAAATCTTAATTACTTCCATTTGATCCTTCACTTTGTTTTAATAGAGGATAATTGTGGTTTCTTTTTCCTGAAAGAGATGACTATCTTGGGGGAAAAATAGATGAAGAAAAAATATATCTTAATAATAGCAAGTTTTAAATGATGGCAAAATCAAACACTGCCCTGTGGCTACCCAAGATGTTACCATAGCAGCCTGGTTTGTTTTCAGTTTTTTCTTTTCAATTGTTAGATCCACAACACATGGGTGAGGCTCAAACCAAAACCCAAAGGAAAGTTGGGCTTAATTTATTTTAAATAAATGTTTTAAATAATTTATTTAAAATTAATCTGCAAATTAAAAATTTATGCAATGTATTTATGAGGATGTATTTTAAACAAATCTATCCTTTATTTTATTTTGAGAGTGATCATTTTTGTACTTGGGGAGAGGGAGGGGAAAAGGAAGAAGAATGGAGTCAAAAAAGTTCATCTTAAACAAAAGTCAGAGTCACACCTAGTCAGGGGTGGGGCAGGAGGGGACAAGGGGGTACCCACCACAACCTCCTGCATCTCCCACCCATTCACATCCTGAGTCCCCAGGGAGGTGGCTGATTGAAATCTGGAAGCCCATGACACTCCAAAGTCCTGTTGTGTTGTGTGTGCATCTTCTATACAAATGAACATGAGGGTGCATGCACACAGCCCTCTCAACATGTCCCCAGGAATCAGTGACCCTCAGATACGGCTGTGAATTGGGATCGTTGTGAAAGTCCTTCCAGATGGAAAAGATTCACACACCACACTCATTTAGTTCTTTTAAAAATAAAAGCATTCATCTTGAGTCTATGTTAAAGTTCATCAAAATGTTGCTTTAATAATGGGTAGCTCCTTAGGACAAGGTTTCTTGTAGGAGACCCAGGGTTTGGTTGACCAGAACAAATGACCTCTAAGTTCTCCTCTTTAGTATTCCAGAAGAGGAAACTGTGACCTTTGTGGTGGAGATTACTTGAAGGATAATCCTGTTAGAATTTCAACTCACTGAATCATCATTCTAGGTTGAGAGTCTCACAGAGACAGGGATGGGAAGAAAGGGTCCCTGGGGCTGTCAGATGTGGGGAATGAAGACAGAGAAGAAGGGAATTGTCATCGTCTATAACTGTAAACGATCGCTCTGCTATTGCCACATAAGGCTTTCGGTCCAAATACAGGATTGTTTTTAAAAGATAATTGATTAAACACAAACACTGGGAATCTTGCTCATTTCCAAAATACGGACTGGACAGGATTTGTTTAGCTACAGAATGGATGAGGAGTGAGTTGTCCTTTTTACATTTGAAAGTAATTCTGATCTTTGCTATTACACACAAGGCAAATTCTGTCTTAAGCTGATTAAACCCACCTGGGTCCCCATGCAATGCTTCAATTCCCCCAAGTTCTAAAACAGCATTGTTACGAGATACAGCCATCAACATTGAGGTGCCGTCTTGTTTTAAGTCAAACTTGATCCCAGCATCTCTCTGATAGTCAAATTTCAGTACAAGCAGCATATATAAAAGTTTAGACCAAGCTGGCTTAGAATAAGAAGGCAATAAGCCATATTCACCCCAGTTTTGATTAGTTTAAAAATTAATCTTCATTTTTGTTTACATAGCCTGAATTAATTTTTTTAAAGCTAACTAATTTCACAGACAAAAGACTAGAACTGATTTTATAAAAATGAGATAATCAGAATTTCTACGTTCTCTCTTTCCATCCTAAGTTGGAATATGCATATCCTAGTTTCTTTAGAATTCTTCCATTAAATGGTCACCATAAAGGCATAACTGATCAGGTTCTAGTCACGAAAAACGATGCTTTTCTCTAATTGGGTACCAGTCTGCAACTGGCAATGCATCTACTATATAGGAAGGGGAAAGTTCTTCCTTTGGTAATTTTTTAAAAGCAATTTTATGTAAAAATAATTTGTATGTCAATGTCTGGTAGTAGCCATCTGTGAAAGTCATGAGTTCATCTTTGATCACAGGATTTTATAACTGAACCATAGAATTTTGTGTTTCTCAATCCCCAAGAGATCCACAGTTAGAAATATAAAATTAGGTTTGCTTGAAACTATAGCCTTGCTCAATGACTTTGAGTATGCCAGAATTTTGAGAAAATGTCACCAAACACCCAGGCTAAGTTTTATAATCTCTAGAAAGTGGCCCTGTTACTCTTTTCCTAAAAGTGACTGCAGCTAAAGATTATGCTCTTTTATCTGACAACTGTTAGATTCTGATATGTGCTGATAAAAATGATTTCTTATACTTTGTTGTGTTTCTGGGTAGTTTCATGCCCCAAATCACATGTATTAATAAAGTAATTTGGCCAGGTGTGGTGGAAGTAATTTGGCCAGGTGTGGAGGCTCACGTCTGTAAACCCAGCACTTTGGGAGACAGAGGTGAGATAATTGCCTGAGTCCAGGGGTTTGAGGCAAGCCTGGGCAACTTGGTGAGACCTCATCTCTACAATAAATCAAACAATTAGCTGGGCGTGGTGGTTCGCACCTGTAGTTCCACCTACTTGGAAGGCTGAAGAGGAAGGATCACCTGAGCCCAGCAGATCAGTGGCAGTAAGCACGCCACTGCATTCCAGCCTGGGCAACAGAGTGAGATTCCAACTCAAAATAACAATAATTAATAATAATAATAATAATAATAATAATAATAAAAGTACCTTAAATTTACCTTTTCCATAAATAGCATAACTGAAGGAGAGGAGACAGACAGAGAGAGAGAGAGAGAGAGAGAGAGAGAAATTGCGATTCAAAGACAAATACCTCACTACTTGATGAATTTAAAAAGGGGGGACGGGGTGGAAGGACCAAAAGAAATCACCTGTTGGATACAATGTGCACAAGTGGGGGTGACAGGTAATCTTAAAGCCAAGAACAAAAACTATTTATATACCCCCAAGTTACTGAAATAATAATTTTACACACACAATTAAAAAAAATAAGTGCAAGAGATGAAATCACCATAATTTCTGGCCCTGGCTTAAATAATACTGGAATAGACACACTTTCTCATCTCTACGTTAAGCAAAGATAGGTCTAATCAAAGATAATTTCTGTGCTTTCTCTAGGAAATATTTGCCTGCGGAAGTTTGGACTGTGAACTTGGCAGCTGGCTTATCAAGAGTAACAGTTTGCTCATCAAGACCCATTTCAAGACCCTCTCCTCACTGTGCCTCTAGTCAGAACTCTGTGCAATCAGAATAATTTCCCACCTTGCAATAGTCACCACAAAATCACACAGCCAAGGACCTATGGCCTTATAAATACCCTGACCTAATTTTTCCTTTTGAAACTACTAAGAGTCTTTCAAGGTAGCATTTTAGACCTGTACCACAGTGAGGAAGGATGCTTACTGCAGTAAGGCAAACTTAGCTTTGTTGATCAACAGGTTTTTCTGGTGGTTTTTGGAGAGCTGACAGTTGACAGACCATCTAGATTTCTAAAAATGAGTAAAAATGAGTGGATGGCAAACATCATCTTTGGTAAACATAGAATCTGGAAAATTCCCGAATGTGCAGGAAATTCAGGAAGCATAAGGTCATCACCTTCCCTGTGCATAGGAGAATGGGCATTAAGCTGTTTGCAGTTCCATCAAGAACCATAACCCAGAAATACACAGCCCACACACATCCTGGCAAGGCCCCAGGCTGCCATTCCAACTCTCTGGGTCTAGGGTTAGCAGACAAATAGGAAATGATGTAGTCGCATACAAAGATAGGGATGGCTATTGCCTTGGGGTGTTTCTTTTTTATGCTGTACGTAGCACATTCACCTCATTCGTCCTGTTAGTGCTCACATAAAGACCCCAGTTGAATTTGTGAGAGCTTGCTTACCTAAGAATCCCTGGATCGGAGACACTAGGACCATTTTAGAGTGCCCTTTGGGTCACTGTGGCTCTCAAAGAAAAGCAGCACTGGTGAAGACATGGTGGCAAAGTAAAAATAGTAACAGTAGGAGATCAAAGACCGAGGTTTTAATTTTTGCTCTCACAAACTTAGAATGAAAGAGTTTATCTTCTAGTAGACCCTCAGTAGATGCCTATTGAATAGATGGATAAACAAATAAACAAGTAAATGAATGAAGTTATTGGGTCATGAGAAAGTAGGTAGATCTGAATCTCAATTATCACAGAGCATGGCTGAACTAAACGTCCAAAATAAGATCACATTGAAAACACACATGCACACACGTGCACACAAGCATACACACACACACACACACACACACACACACACAACAGTCTAAAATACCTAACATTTTTGAGTTCTTGATATGTACTAGGATTTTTTGCTAATCTCCTTGTATTGCATGTATTAACTCATGTACACTTTTGACCAAGCCCATTTTACGGATGAGGAAACTGAGACACAGAGAAGTTGACCTGCTTGTCAAAGTCATCCAACTATTTGGGTAAATGAGATCAGAGAAGAGTTTGTCTGTGGTACATATGAACAATCAGACAAATGTCAAGCACATACATTTGCTACTTGAAATTGGAGAGAGGTGATGTGGTTTGCTCTCCTTTGAAGCAGAATACATGAACACAAAAGAATGTTCTGCTTTTCATCTTTTGCCAGTTTCCTTTTAGCCTCAGGTGATGTAGCTAGAGAAATTTCAAGAAGTCATTTGAGTTCACAGAGGGAAGAACGCTCAGGTTTTTTTTTACATTGAAAGATGAAAATGTCTGTATGTATTGCGTACAACATGATAGTTTGTCTTGTTTTTATTCTTTTATTTTTTTTTGAGTTGGACTCTCACTTTGTTGCCCAGGCTGGAGTGCAGTGGCACACTCACGGCCACCCCAGCATCGACCTGCTGGGCTCCAGCGATCCGTCTGCCTCAGCCTTCCAAGTAGCTGGAATTACAGGCACACGCAACCACACCTGTCTAATTTTTTTTAATTTATTGTGGAGACGGTCTCGCCAAATTGCCTGATGGTTTGAAGTATACACATAGTGCAATAGCCAAACTTAACTAATTAACAAGAACATTCTGTTTTGAAATTGCCTTTATAAATGATTTTTTTTGCAAACGTTTAATTCTGCTGACCTTTACTAAAAGAATAAAAAATATAGCTATAAACTTCTGTGGGAAAAACTGAAGGAACATCAGAATAAGATGAGGGGTGATTTAAGAATTAAACCTTATTCTATGCAACACACTAATTTTAAAACTAGGGTCTTATTTTCATTTCAATCAAAATTGTCTTGTACTGTTGCTCTACCCTAATCCCAATAATAACCATAAATCCTCACTTACTGAGCCATCACCATGTCACATGCACTATTGCATTAGATGCTGGCCACAGCCCTTGAAGATAGAGGTACTGCCATTGGTTTTCTTTCACAGAATTGTAGTTAAAAATCAATTAACCAGGCATGGTAGCACAGGCCTGTAGTTCCAGCTCTTTGGAAGGCTGAGGTGGAAGGATCGCCGGAGCCCAGTGGGTTGACGCTGGGGTGGCCATGAGTGTGCCCCTCACTCCAGCCTGGGCGACAGAGTGAGACTCCAATTCAAAAAAAAGATTAAAGAGGTTCCAGAAATCTCCCACAAACAAGTAGCCAACAAGAGAGACAGAGCTGCAATATAAACACAGACTTTCACACTCCAAATTATATTGCCCCTCAGAGACACTCTATTCGAAGCCTGTTTTTCATGAATATATGAGGACAGTGGATAATAACATGAAGACTCATCTAAAATCTCTGCTGATCATGCTCTAGTTTATTAGTTTCATTTCCATAACTCCAAGTGTGAACATTTATTAGTTCATATTTTCCTCCATACATATTTTCTTCCTCCTCAGATTCCCCAATCTAATGTAGGACCCAAATTGGAGATCTGGGGAAATGTCTATACCCTTGTGCCATTTCACAGAGTTTTAGTTTCTCAGCAGATATTTTGTGAATGCCCATCAATGCAAGATATAACTAAGTACTTTGAGGAGTATGCAGTAAATTAATAAGAGTCCACCTGGGGAGATAAAAGTAAGTATACTTGCCCAGTGGAAAGTGAAACTTACTCTATAGAGTTGTAGATGCTAAAGCCCATTATGTGTCAGAGATGGTGTGCTGTGAAAATTCAGGTAATGAAAGGTCAGCATGCGGGGGGAGGATCTTAGAAGGTTCTATCAGAGAGGGAGTCTTGAGCTGGCCCTTGAGGGATGAGCGGAATTAGCCAGAATGAGAAAAAAATTCTGGTTTCAAGAAAGAGAAAGCAAAGTTTTGCGGATAAAAATGGGTAATGAATAATCATCTTAATGACTACGGGCCTAACTGTATAGTAGATGCCAGCTTTGATAAAACGTTGATTGAGCTACAATGCATTCAAAAGCATACTTCTTATTTGGACAATCATGGTCTTAAACTAGAAGAGTAGCTCTCTGGACCACCGGGGGAAACTAAGAAAGACATCTATGCAGTTCCATCTCTGAAATAAGTGGTGTGGGGGTGGGGTGGGTCCTGCCACTCAGCGTTTTTTTGTTTTTGTTTTTTAAGAGTAGCCAGAGTGAAGAAGCACTGGAACTGGAAGTTATTATATCTTAGTCCTGGGGAATTTAACTGAGTTTACTAGCAGAACTATTGCAAGACTTAAAATGAGCAAACCGACTGAAAATTCAATCCCACAAATATTGAGAAAGGACACAGGCAAAGCTACCTAGCACTACAAAGAACAGGATGTCACAAGAGTTAGTGAACATCAATCAGGTGGAAAGAATGTCCTGTTTATTTGTATACCTAACCCTGAATCGTACCCCACAACTTTAAAATAAAAATTTTTTAAAAAGAAAGAAGAGGAAGGTCTGTATGGCGAGATGGTGTTGCTGAAGGTGTGATGGCCTCTGTTTGCCCCTTAGACACTTAGCTAGATTTTCAGCAAGGACTATATAACTGAAAGCAAGACTCCAAGAGATCGGGTTAGAGGTATTTTAGACTCAAGGGAAATCACTGTGCTTTTGTTTCTTAGCGTCTGGACAAGAAAACTGCTGTTTATTATCAAATTCAAGGCATGTGATTTTAACTTCCTATCAAGTCCACATCTGATACAACACTGGGATTTCCGACACTGTCTATGGTCAGAACTCTCGTTGTTTTTTAAAAATTGAATCAACTGTGCCCTTGTCTGAACCTCCCAGGCACCTGTGTTCTCTGGCTTGCAGTTTGCTTGCAGTTGGGTCCAACCAATGGAAGAACAGGTGGGACGTCAGAGGGCACAAGAAAAAGTTGAAAACTTTGTACCTAGTCCTTAATATGCTCTCAGGCTCGAAACCCTTGTGGCTGAGTATCTCCCTACAGAGTTCCCTGTCTCTCAAGGCTCTGGACATGCTGTTGGCTTCCATTCCTTGCCACTGAGGAATCAGCAGCTGCCTGACCACCCTTGCATCAGTCTGCCGGGTGGACCCACACCTGGGGAAAATCCCAGCTGAGTGCCCCTTTTGGAACCCTAACGAGAGTTGGTGAGCAAAAGTACATCCTAAAAGGGGCCTTAGTGGCCACAATAGCAAGTTTCAATTTTATCCATGAGTGCAGTGGGACTTTCTTAAGCAGGTAACTGTCATGATTGGGTTTTTGGTTTTGTTCCATAATGTTTCATTCCTCCCTGGTGTATTGATGGCACTATATAGCAAAGAACAAGTTATATTCCCAGTTGGTCACCCAGCTTTTAAAAAAATCTTGTATGAGAAATTAAGATGGGCCTGGTGCTATGGCTCATGCCTGTAATCCCAGCACTTTGGGAGGCTGAGATGGGAGGATTGCTTGAGCCCAGGAGCTCAAGACCAGCCTTGGCAACATAGCAAGTCCATCCTTATTTCTCCAAAAAAATCACAAAGTTAGCTAGACATGGCAGTGCACACCTGTAGTCCCAGCTACTCAGGAGGCTGAGATGGAAGGATCACCTGAGCCCAGGTCGAGGCTCTGGTGAGCTATAAGCATGCCACCACACGCAGACCCCGACTCAAAAGAAGAAAGAGAAATTGAAGATGAAATCCTCATGACATACAATTAATCACTTTAAAGTGCACAATTTAGTGGCATTCTGTGCTTTCACAATGATGTGCAGCCAGCACCTCCCCCTAGTTCCCTAACATTTTCATCACCCCAAAAGGATGATGGGTTTTTGACAACACCATGCTGGAGGTATGTAGCAGACAACAGGCTGAAATGAGGTAAGAAGAGAGCAGCCGAGCTAGGCAGCTACTTTGGGACCCCAAGGGAGAGATGATCAGCAGAGACGGGAGTGGTTGAGTCTGAGACATAATTGGGATGTGCTACTGTCTGGCTGTGGCAGTGGAGGGAGATGAAGACATTCTGGCCTAGAGGAGGAAGAGGTCTGTCGGAGAATTGTGAGTTCCAGTTTGTGATGTGTTACATGTGAGATGCCAATTAGACATCTGATGGTGATATCAGGAGGCAGCTGGGTGCACGAGTCTGGAGCGTGGCACTAAAGATAGAGATGAAGAGTCCTCAGCCTCTAGGTGGTATTTAAAGCCATGGGACTGGATGAAGTCACAGAAATAAAGAGCCAACAGCCCAGGGCTGGTACTAGGCATGCCTCCATCTAAGAGTCTGGGGGTGAAGGCAGTTTGGCATAAAGAATAAAAGCACTATAAAAAATTTAGTGACACAAACGGTGAACCTTGGGACCATTTGCTCCTTTTGAAGGTCAGCTGACACCTTCCTCTGTTAGGGTTGTTTTTTTTTTTTTTAATATTGTAGGTTATTTGAAAGTTTAAGTTCTCCTTTGATGGTGCACACTCATAGAAAAACTGAGACGCAGTTCTCATTTAAAAGCATCTGGCTTAGGGCCATCGGTGGGTTGATTGAGGACAAATAAAAATGAGTCAGCCAGTTGATGATTATGGCATGTATTCAGTGACTATAAGTAGAACAAATGACAGGAGGGGATAAAAATCACTTATTTTAGGCACTTCCTGACTCAAAGCAGCAGCAACGTAACCAGAGCGTGGCAAAGCACGTGAGATGGCGAAGCCTCTATTATGACTGGAATGTGAAGTGTAATAGGATTTTCAGAAAACAATTTCGGAAAAGTGACAGTCTTGCTTATTTACATGCTAGGTGACATTTGGCATTATTCCTTCAGGTAAAATTACACAATTGATAAAATGACTTTTAGAGATACTGTTGACTATGCTGAACACATGTAATGCATTTATTTATCTGTTGACTAACCCATAGGTTGGTATAAGAAGTACAATGTTTCCTGAGAATTGAAGGTGAATTTATTGAGTCATTATGCCAAAATTTGGGGATTTCTGTGCTTTGTCTATAGAATGCTTCTATTTTTTTTACGTTAGCAATTTTTCTGTACAAATATATATTAAATATAGAAAAAATTCTACTTTAGGCTGGGTGAGGTGGTTCACACCTGTAATCCCAGCACTTTGGAAGGCTGAGACAGGAGGGTTGCTTGAGCCCAGGAGTTTGAGACCAGCCTAGGCAGCATAGTGAGAGCTCATCTCTACAGAAATAAAAATAAAAATAAAAAAAATAGCTAGGCATGGGGTTCATGCCTGGAGTTCTAGCTACTCAGGAGGTTGAGGCAGGAAGATGGCCTGAGCTCAGTAGGTTGAGGCTGCTGTGAGCCACGATTGTGCCACCGCACTCCAATCTTGGCAACAGAGTGAGATCTTAACTCAAAAAGAAAATTTTTCAGCTGGGCTCGGTGGCTCAGCCTGTAATCTCGTGCTTTGGGAGGCTGAGGTGAGTGGATTGCCTGAGCCCGTGGGTTCGAGACCCGCCTGGGCAACTTGGCGAGACCTCATCTCTACAATAAATCAAAAAATTAGCCAGGCGTGGTAGCGCGCGCCAGTAGTTCCAGCTACTTGGAAGGCTGAGGTGGAAGGATCGCCAGAGGCCAGCAGGTCGAGGCTGCAGTAGCCGAGAGCAGCCACTGCACTCCAGTATGGGTGACAGAATGACAACTCAAAAAAAAAAAAAAACTTTATCAAATTTTAGATTTAAAGAAGTACATGTTTTTGATATATATTTTAAAGTTTTCTAAAATAAAAATAGTCATTTTCTCTGATTATAAAATAAACACATGGTAACCTTAAAATCTTCAGTCT
>CAUYQG010132977.1:0-18311 GCA_963574415.1 Tarsius wallacei
TTTTTGAGTTGGAGTCTCACTCTGTCGCCCAGACTGGAGTGCAGTGGCCGCTCCCAGCCACTGCAGCCTCGACCTGCTGGGCTCCGGTGATCCTTCCGCCTCACCCTTCCCAGTAACTGGAACTACAGGCGCGCGCTACCACGCCCGGCAATTTTTTTTTTTTTTTTTTTTTTTTTTATTGTAGAGATGAGGCTTCGCCAAGTTGCCCAGGCGGGTCTGGAACCCGCGGGCTCAGGCAATCCACTCACCTCAGCCTCCCAAGGCGCGGGATTACAGGCTGAGCCACCGAGCCCGGCTTCAGTATCTTTTAAAGTATGTTTTTTTATTAACTTACTACTAAATTTATATGACAGAGGCTTATTAAGATCTAGAGTAATTTCAAAGTATTCTTTTTAAAAACTTTAGAGTCTAGTAAAATTTCTCCAATAAAGACTAATGCAGAAAATTTTATCTGAAAGCAAAAGCACGCACAGAAGTTAGGCAAAAATTGTTGGCAAGTAACATGCATTGTTAAAAAATTTCACAGACAGTTGTTTACATTTAAGTAAATATAGTAAAAATTGTTTTATTAGCAATTTAACATTAAAATAAAAGAGCATCAATTTGCTACCATCAAAAGATACTTTATTATATATGTGTATATATGAAGCTCCAACAGGAAGCTGGGAAACAATTTTAATTATTCAGAGATGACTTGGAGACAAAAGTCTGGCTATTAGTGTATCAATGCAGGCCTTTTCAACTGTAACCAAGCTATATGATATAAAATATCTGTTTATAAAACATTCAGTTGTTATTATTTTAGAAGGTCCTTGGAATTCAGGGTTCGAACTCCTGAATTGGTTTAGAGACTATATGGTTCAGAATGTAGAGCACAGTAAAGATGATACAGTCTGAATTGTCAGAAGCCACAGAATGGAGCAATCAACTTTCCGTTAGCACAGGGTACTTCAAGCGATGTGCGACATGTTTTCAATCTGTTCAGTTTCTTCATCTGTTAAATGGAAAAGTTTATTTTCTCTCTCTCTCCCCCCTCCCCCCCCACCTCTAATTTGTTTGTTTCATTCCACAACACAGCCAGCCAGTGGTCCAGCCAGCGGCTGAGAGACACCTCCCTCTGGCTGGTGCGCGCGGGTCCCCGGTCGACCCCTTGGTGCCGGCAGAGGGCTCTGGATCCTAGGTGGAGACTCGGGGCGGGGGGCGGGGAGGGCATGCTAGTGGAGCTAAAGATAGCAGGGGAAGTCCTTCTTGATCACCAGGAGCTCCTCCATGGGGCCTTAACGCTTCACCACGCAGCCATTCTTGTCAATGAGGAACTTAGTAAAGTTCCACTTGATGGCATCTCCCAACACGCCCGGCCCTTGGGCTGAACTTTAATCCTCTTCCACAGAGAGTGGGCATCATCGTCGTTCACGCAGATCTTGCTGTACATGTGGAACTTGGCGTTGTAGCGCACGCCTTGATCTCTGCGTTACTTCCTGGCTCCTGCCTCCCAGGCCAGGATGCACAAACCTAATGCCACGGTCAGCAGTTTGTGCAAATTGTTTAGCACATGGCCAGGTGCATGATAGTAATAGTAACAATAGTTGTAATGACTACCAGTTACCCACTGTATGGACTATACATATAAACACTAGCTATAAGCATTGTATTTATACATTCCCTTTGGATAAAACCTCTTACTTGTTTTATCTACCCACAGGCTATCCCATTTATAGCCAAGCTGTTCTACAATAATGATACCACCTGGTAGCTTGAATAAGCTATTACTTCCCCATAATTTGTTTTCTTTTCTTGTACATATAATTTTATTATAATTATTTATAAGATTTTTCTTGCTCATTTCTTACTAGAGTCTACTGTATTTTCCTTCTCAGAGATACAAATATTTTGTACAACCCTTCATTTTTCCTGTATTTTTCCCAGCATCTTTTTGCTTTCTATCACTTTTTATCCCATCTAATAGTTAAAACTAAAAGTCCTAATCACAATTGATGAACATAAATAGAATCAGTGATAGACTTATACAAGCCCAAATGTAACACATCCATTGAGAAATCCCAAAATAAAAGTCTTATGAATACACTAAAAAAAGTCCTCACTCCACTTATAGTCCCATCTAAGTTTTCACTGACTTCATCATTACTCAATAACTAAGGATGATTTTCTTTAGGTACCAGCTTTCTTGATGAAATTTTATTTTATTTTTTCAGAGACATTCAGTATTTTATTCTCAAAATTACCTTAAAATCATTTATCAAAAAATTTGACCTTTCAATAATATTTAATATTCATATTATTTTCCTGGTGTTTCAATAAAATGTAAAGCATATCAGTACTATTTACATTAAATAGATTTGAACTAGTAAGTAACCTAGAGCTCATACTTCTATTACATACAAAGTTATTCGGCAAGAAAATATGATAGACACCATAGTAAAAAATGTTTAAACTGTAAAATACTACTTTGCTAGTATGAAAGTTTGTTAAGCAGGATATTGTTTACAAAGAGAAAAAATAATCAGTAATGAAGATTTTGGAAAATATAGGTTGCCATGTTAACACACTTTAAAAAAAATCTACTGTGCATATAAGTGACCTGCATAGCAAGAAATTCTGCAAACAAACGTAAATTGACATCTTAGTACTTGAAGTGGAATAATTTACAGGAAAGCATTAAGTCACAGAATCCATATTAATTAAGCAGCTTTCTCAAAAAAACAAAATGATGAACCAAAACTTCCAGACCAAGAATGCAATCACAGTGCTTTCCGAATGTGAGTGGCATCGTGATATCCTCAGCCATTCACGATCAACATCTTGCAATCATTATGAATTGCTCACTCTTCCTCATATAAAGTATTTAACATCCATGCCCTATTTATTCCATATCTGTAACACAACTGTGATCAGCTTGTCATATGCATTTTTTTCCCCTTTCATTGTCCTCCCTGTCCTAGTCCAGATTTTCAGTACATTTCCTGAGATGATTGAAGTAGACACTTAATTGGTTTCTCTGCTTCAGGTCTTTCTTATCTTCATTCCTTTCTACACATTTCTTCCAGATTAATCCTTCTAAAACATTGCCCACATCATGTCATTATCTACTAAAAAGCCTGTCTTAGTTCTACATTGCTACAGTGACCATATAATTTGTCATCCAAACTGGAAGACATTTGTCGGTGAAAGAGGTATGTTAATAATCATCCTCAAGCAACAGGTGTAAACCAGTATTGTCCTGCTTTTACCCTTTGCCACAGACCGTCTATAATTTCTTCCAAAATTTCCACTGATCCTGCCCAGGCAAACTGAATTACTTTATATCCTGACTACTTACCTCAGTTGTTAAATCCATACATTGTGAATTGATAGCTCTCAGTGTTTGCAAGGATAAAATTAGATTATGTAAATATATAAAACACATTGGGCACGCAAATTATGTTTCTGTCTGTCTTATCCAATTAATGTCATTAAAATACATGCAAAATATCTACTCTAACATTGGCACTTGCAATCAATGTCGGGTTGATAGCACTACGTCTGTTGCCACTGTAAAGAAATAACTTATCAACATGTTGCTTATAATTGTTTGAATAAGCTTCTGTGAAAATTTTCTATATTTACTTTTCCCCTTTAACAATGATAAATATAAATTTGAATCAGTAAAACAATAACTTTTGTATGAATGCACACATAATCCCATTATAATAAATTGGGATTTTTTGTTGTTACAATTTTGAAATAAACACACACACAAGCTATTATTTTTAACTGTGTAATATGTGTAAGGTAAAATGACTCTTTCACTGACAAGATACAGTTAGAATACAGTAATTTCTTATTTAAATTTGATATTACATTTTTAACACTTTAGAATTTTGATTTTTTGAAGGCTTACTGTATAATTTAAGGTAGTGTGTTATGTTTCTTTTTATTGAACAATTATAGGCATACTAAATTATGTCTCAATTAGCAAGTAAAGAGTAAACACTTGCCTTCAAGAATATCTCTGGCATATGTCAGAAGAATATTCTATTTAAATTATAATTAATTCATTATGTCATAAATAAATTTATGTAGAATAGTATCCAATAAGATAAATTCAATCTACATTGAATCATATTATCAGTGTATTATGAATCTGGCCTCTAATCAAGACATCATTCACAATAGGTTAAAATCAAATCAGCAAGAGTCTCTTCCTGTATTTTAATTTACCAAATTAAATTAGATGGTAGTAATGGAAATTTTGTTCGGCTTTGCTTGTTTCCTAAGATATTTGATCTAGCAAAATAAACTTTACTTTTACCATCTTATTCTTCTTTTAATTTTTGCTTTAAGATGTACATATTAATGGAACTTTAGTCTCCAATGATATCATGTTCTAAATCCTTGCAGCAAAGAGGTTTTTATGCATTTTGTTATGTTTATTTAATTATTTCAGTTATCTTTACATTCATGGTGTAATTTTAATGACTCAATATTTTCAGTTTACAGGAATTTATCACTATCTCATGATATTCTCCCACAAATAGTCATTCAAAATTATAAATAAAATATATTTTATATGCACTTTTGAAATGAAGTCAATCTTTATAATCCACTCAAAAATGTACTTTATTTTCCAAAAAAAGTATAATCTGTTATAATTTTATGTCAAATCTCTGTGTATGTAAAGAACTATATATATATGTGTGTACATATATATCGTGCATAAAATTGTGTAATTTATATTTTTTAATTCTGAAATCTTCTTAATAGTGTACAGCTGAGCCATTTGAAGAGTGTATCTAGTCATTTAAAAATACTGTTTATTTGTTTAGAAACTTCTCTAAATGGCACGGCAACTTTCACTCACTCCTCTGCATTATCACTACCCAAGTTCCACATTAATAATGTTCTAAATATTAATCTGATCCCTGTAGTCTTATTTTTTAAATCTAAATTCCCTTGAGTCAAATTATATGCTTGAAACCTCACCTTCACTAAGTAATGGTCTAATTTAGAAAGCTGAATTAGAATAATAAAAATATTAATTGCCTGGAAATTTATTAGTCAGAATTTTCTACAAGAATTCTCTACTGATATATTTTCAGGCTAAGAATTGACATTTATGTTATACTTTCCTAACCAAAGTTTATAATTATTATAATAAATATGTACATGATGTATTTGCTGACCAAAATGTGAATTTGAGACTTCATTTGAACTGTAGAATTCCATGTTTGAATGGTACCTTAGAGATCCTTTGTAGAAGAAATTTTCCTACCACATCCTTGAGATGTGGTCATCCAACTGCTATTTCAACAACCAAGGAGCAAGGTCACACAGACAGTTTAATGATGGATAATTCTAAAAGCGATGAATGAAGTAACTGAAAAAGTAACTAAAATGACTTGTAGCTGACGTGACTGCTTGGAATGTCAAAGACTGTGGGCATATTTTTAGAGAGGAAGTATTTTGGTTACTTAAATAAACCAATCAAGCATTTTACAAGACTTTATAACAGTTAAAAGATGTCACTGTTTATCTATTCACTGTGTGAAAAACAGATGCCATTCAGATTGCCTCTTTGTCTTGTTTAGAATCTCGATGTGTTTGGGGTCTGTGGCTTGCTGTTACTGTCTCCAGCACAGCTCTGTTGACATTTATAGATACACTATAATGCTCAACCACCAAAATTCCTATAAACGTAATTTTGGTTTTTGATTTCTTTCTCTACAGAGTTCAAAATCTGACAAGCAACAAGGTAATATTATGAAGGAAAGTGGGCTAGCCAATCCCACTTCATCAAGTCTTCTTTGTCTGGTAAAGGATATCAAAAGCACTCCTAAAATTATGCAATATAATATTTGAATTGCTACTAACTTTCTAAGAAATAGCTTCCAGAAAAGTATTTTATAAAAATTCCTAGCCGGGCTCTGTGGCTTAGCCTGTAATCCGGAGCTTTGGGAGGCTGAGGTGAGTGGATTGCCTGAGCCCACGGGTTGGAGACCCGCCTGGGCAACTTGGGGAGACCTCATCTCTACAATAAATCAAAAATTAGCCGGGTGTGGTAGGACGCGCCTGTAGTTCCAGCTACTTGGAAGGCTGAGGCGGAAGGATCGCCAGAGCCCAGCAGGTGGAGGCCATGGTGGCTGGGAGCGTGCCACTGCACTCCAGTCTGGGTGACAGAGACTCCAACTCAAAAAAAAAAATTATTTACTTATAAATACAGGAAATATTATCAGTTTTCAATATTTATGTCCAGAAAATAAATGCAGTAGTTCTTTATTCTTTACATATGGAATGAAATGGAAAGATAGCCGACACTGTGTACACTAGTGTTCCCCAGTCCCCCTGTGCAGACTGGTTCCTGTCCATGGCCTGTTAGAAGCCAGGTCACACAGCAGGAGGTAAGCAGTGAAGAAGCAGAGATCTGTCTTCTATCAGACCAGAAGCAGCAGTAGATTTTCCTGCGGGGGGTTGGGGCTTGGGATGGGAGGTGGGAGACCATAGTGTGAACTGTGCATACACAGGATTTAGGCTGGGAACTCCTTATGAGAATCTAATGCTTGAATGCCTGATGAAACCCGTCCCTGATGCCAAAAATGTTGGGGACCGCTAGTGCAGACAGTACTCTATGTCATTTGTAGGTATTACTTACTACTTTATATACTAAATTTATTTGAATGTTTCTGAATATAATGCTAAGGCATGATTGTCATTAGTAGGTAAAGTTATTCATTAAGTATATTGTGTTAAAAATAATTTTTCTATATTGATTTTCATCCATAATAAATAACCATGCAATACAATAATTAGTAATTGCTCAAAAATGTCCATTTTGAAGAGAATAGAAACAACATACAATCTATTATGGAGGTATTATTGCTTTATATTGCTAGAGTAAAAAAAAATAGCCTACACTTATTGCACTGATAAGCTAATTTAATGTCAGATTTAATCTTTAATTTATTTCTTTCTCAATTTTTGTACATTAAACATCATTCATCATACAAAACATATTTAGATTACTTAATCATACTTTAGGCTATTATGGATTTTATAAAACATATATTGAATACCAATAAAGAAATTAAGATCTTTAAATAGACCAATAAAATTAAGGGACAATTAGTGATCTTTTTTTGCTGGTAGTATGTCTATTCCTCTACTGATTTTATTAGAGTTTGCTTTTACATAATATTTCAACTCGTTCTTATGTCTATTATATGGCATTTTATCAATTTTGGAGATCTTGATGAATTACCAAAAGTCATAGAAAGCCTTGTGATTTATCTGGCAAGATGATTATTTAAACCTTTAAATTGTGAAGGCAAATGACCTTTGTCTGCACTTTGCTGCTGTTAAAGTATTTTTATTTTGACTTAACGCTTTCTTTAGAACAGAAATGTGTCAGGGTAGGTATACATTGGTGTGTGCATGAAATCACTCTTTCGAGCTTGACACTTGGCATTAGTACTGAGTAGGAAGGTCATCCTTGTGTTCAAACATTAGCTTTATTTTAATTCAAATTTTCCTGAAAATTGGTGTGATTATCTTTAGTATCTAATATTCAGAACCCAAATTATGACTTTTTTTGTGTGTGATGAGGACAAGCATATCCAGAAAAAAATGATAAATCATTTATTAGACAAATATTTAACAAAGGCATTCCATTTTCTAAGCATTATGCTAAGCTAAGAAGATATATTTTTCTTCAGTCAGATAAAAAAGAACAATAATAATGCAATATTTTTATAAAATAATAGAAGTGTGCAATTAAAACTAAAAGTAACTGATGTTTATTTATTTTTTGGTAGGCCTCTGCCATCTTTTCCTCTTCATATTTTTATGAAATTAGCCCATGTTGATTGTATCTTTAACTCATAGTTTCTTGTTGAGGGATAGTATTCCCTTGTAGAATTATCCTAATTTGCTTTTAATTATTTTGTTCCTTAATTTTGTTTATTGTGTTCTCTCTGTAGGTTATCATGAATAAAGCTAATATACATCTTCTTGTTCTAATCTGTTTATTGATATGTATTTTTACTTTAAAATAAAACACTGGATTAAACACGGTATTTGTTTTCTAGGGGTACTGTAACAATATGTCACAAACTAGGTGGCTTGTAACCACAGAGATGTGTTATCTTACAGTTCTAGAAGCTAGAAGTCTGAAATCAGTATTCTGTCAAAAGGGCTGTGGTCTCTCTGAAACCAGTAGGGAGACTCCTGCTTGCCTCTCCCTAGTATCTGGTAGCTTGCTGGCAATTCTTGTCATGACATGGCTTGTAGTTGTGTAACTCTAAATTCTGCCTTTGTCAAGCACATGGTGTTTCCACTTTGTGTCTTTATCTTTGTCACAAGATATCTTATAAAAACACCAGTCATACAGGATTAGGGGGCCACACTCCTCCAGTATGAGCTCATCTTGTCTACACTAATTACATCTGCAACAACCATATTCCCAAATAAAGTCAAATTCTTTGGTACTGGATGTTAGAACCTTAACATATCTTTTTTAGAGAGACGCAGTTCAACCCATAGCAAACACCTCGGAATGGAATTGCTGACTTATACAGTAGGAGTGTGTGTGTGTGTGTGTGTGTGTGTGTGAGACTTTGTCTGAACACAGTTGCTGTACTGCTTTACAGTCCCACAATCATGTGAAATGAATGAGAGTTCTAATTTCACAAAGCTTTCTAGCAAGCATGAGGTGATATCCAATTGTGGTTATCTTTCCCTTTACTGATGTAATTTTTAATTTCATAGAACAATGTTTTGCAGTTTTCAGTGTAAAATCACACTTGTATTACATTGTAGCTAAGTGGGGATACGTTTTAATGGCTATTATAAATAAAATTCTATTTTGTTACTTTATCAAACAGTTGTGGCTAATATATAGAAATACAATTGGTGTTTTTAGTATATTGACTTAGTAGTCTAAGAACTTGGTAAAATAATTTATTAGTTATAACAAATTTGTGTACATATTTAGGATTTTCTATAAAAACAACCATGTAATCTGCAATTTATTTTTTTATAATTTATTTATTTATTATAGATTAGTGGAGTACTAGTGAGGTTTATCTATAAAAAGAGGTTGTATGCTGGTAAAGTTTGGGCTTTCAGCTGTCCCTCACTCCCTCTGATAGAGGACCAGGTACCCATTTTGTTGTTACATGCTTCCCATTCTCATTCCTCCCTCCCTCCCCTAGCAGTACCCAGTAACTGCTGATTCCACCCATGTGCTAATGTGACTAGTGTTCAGGACCCACTTATGAGTGAGAACATGCAGTATTCAGTTCTTCGTGTGATAGTTCACTTAGTATATGGTCTCTAACTGCAATTTCTTTATACTTTTTATGCATTCTACATATTTTTCTCAGGCTATTGCTGGTAATTATGAAAAGGTGTTAGGATAAACATCACAGCATTTTTTAAAATTTTATGGGGAAATAATTCAACATTATGCCATTAGGCATGCTGTTAGCTGTAAGACTTTAGTAAATGTTCTTTGGAAAATTAAGGATGTATTCTTCAATTCCTACTTTGTTGAAAGTGCTTTTTTAAATAACAAATGGAAGTGAGATTTTATCATAAGATCTTTGTATGTCTATTGAGAGGTTTATGGTTTATTTCACCCTTAATTTTATTAATGTGATTAAATACCTGAATTAAATTAAAATGATTATGGTATCACTCAATCCCAGATAAATCTCATTTTTCCATGTTGTTTCATACTTTTGTAGATTGTTGAATTTGCTTTGTTATTGCTTAATAAATGTTTCGCGTTGGTATTTATGAAAGATATCTACCTGTCCTCTTTTTTTGTAATGCTCCTTCCCAGGTTTGAAAGGGGACGATGCTGGCTTCACAAAGAGTTTGGCAGTATTTTTCTCCTCTCTATGAGTTTGTCCAAGAATGTTTGTCATCCTAAAATATTGGGCAAAAATCAACATTAAACTCATCTTAGCATGAAGTCTTCAGTGTGGGAAATATTTTGAATACAAACTATTAAATATACATAGTTCTAATGATTTGCCTACTCCTAATTAAATTTATCTATCTTTCCTTCTTTTTTACTTCTTATACAAATTTTTCCCTTATGATAAAAACTTGGACCTGTCCTTTTTCTGAAGTTTAAAATTAAATATGACAATATAGTCACAATGAAGCAATGGCTTTTGCAACCTGGACTGATTATCTTGACTTCTTTGTCGTCTTAGGATTGGCTCTATTCTTTTAGGCATGTTGAGGTATACTAGGGTTTTACCAGTATTTTCTTTCTGTCTAAATTGTAATTTAATTTTTTTCTAATTTGATCATGAATTGGTAGAAGTTAAGTAGCCTCTGTTCAGAATGAGCAGGACATTTCTAACAACATGATATTTGTTTTTCCGATGAGAGTCATGTACAAATCATAAAGTGGTCAAATCAGTTTCTCATTGCTTTGAATTTCTTCTTATTTGTCCCAGGCAATTCTCCTGCCATAGTTGACAATTTCTCCTGCCCATAGTTGTACCACGTGACTCTTAATAGAAAATGTTTTGCTCCCATATTAATGATAAAATATAACCTAGCTTTGGGTATTTGAGATTTTTCTTTTATCAGGTCCCACAGACCATTGTGTTTTTCCCTTGCAAGAAAACATGAAATTGTAGACTTTTCTCAAATAACAAATATTTGACTTGCTATATCAAATGTCCACCCCCCACTACTGTCTTCAAGCCTTGTTGTGTACACGATAACTTTTCTTTTTTGCTTCAAATTATCTTGTGATAATTAAAATGAATATGTATGCTTCCAAAAGTATACACTACTTAGTTGGAGTAAAGATAGTATTAATAGCTCTGGACAAAATGTATACCCAAGCATTTGTGAATTTATTATGACTGCTGTTTGACTGGTTATGATTATGAGTCTATTGTTGTATTATACAACCTGATTTTTAACCACTTCTTAAGTGTACACATATTAAAATTTTCTTTTCTTATAATAGTAGCTAAGTCCTCCAAAATAAAGCTGGAAATACTAGTAAGAAGTATCCTTTTCTTGGATGCAGTAGGAATGAATTCAGTGTTATAACATTTAATATCATGTTTCCTGTCATTTGGACTTGACTATTGTACAACATTGATTTCCTGAATTGATATTTTAATTTAGTTTTTATTTTTATCAAATTGTAACATGTGTCTAACACACACACATACACACATATGCAGAGTGTCTATTCTTGCAATGTATTTTAAGTATAGTGTTAATTATACTGAAATTCAGTGATTAAATTCTCATCAGGTAAGTCAAGGTTTCAGAAAAGAAATCCCTTGGATTGGAGATTATATATCTGGGGAGGGAGCACCTGAAACAGGCACTTCTAAAAGGGTAAGGAAGGCTTAATTATTGCTTTCTGGTGCTGGTTGTTGGGTGAAGTGATAGTCTTGGAGTGAGGCTAACAAGGACAGTAAACATTTTTAAAAAAGGAACTGCATTTCTGCATTTTTTTTCTGCCTTCCAGTCTCCTTTGTGCCTCCATTTATAAAAACAGGTGGAATCACCTGCCTTGCTCACCTTCTGCCAGAATGAGCTGCACGTGACTCATCCCATGCAGCCACTGGCTCTCACAGGCTCTGGAGGCTGTAATTTCTCCCAAACATGAAAAGTACCGGGAAGTTGTGATTTCTAAAGAGGTGGTATCTAAATTCCTACTTCCTGGCCCCAATAGTCTATGTATATCCTACTGAAAAAAACCATAAGAAAGTAGAACAAAAGGGTTAATCAAATTACTGTAAATCTACGTAATATCCAGTGGTAGTTCCTGGCTATGGCACTTGCTCTTGTGGTACAATGGAAAAGTTAAAAATCTTTGCATTCTAATTCACCTTTGCCTTGTTTATTTTTTAAAATAAATATTATCTGTGATCATATGAATATCATGTTAAGTTTAGCCCAAGCCTCAATTCATAGTACATGGCTTTCACATGCATGATTCTATTAGATTTAATATGAAACATTATTTTACTGAACAGCATTTCTGTGTATTGTTTTATAATTGACATATCAAAAAGTTTTAATTCTAAAGATAAATATAATGTGAAGAGTTATTAATTGTTATGTCAGTATTCTTCGTGAGTAAATAGATTGTTGAGAGAGGGAAAAAAACAAAAAAATTAATCAAGAATCCATACCATCTGTTGTACACTTAAAAAAAACCCTATATGGCCAATGTCTTACATAGAATTTTCAAGTATGAGCAGCAATGTGATTCATTAAGTAGCGTGTATCAAATTGAAAGATGAGAGGATATTTTATCTCTCACTCATGGAATTACAATGTAACAAAGCAGTCATTGATGTCATAAATATTTTCTGGTTAATTAATCAATAGTGAAAAGTTATAGTCTTAATTCATTACAGTTTTCTTTTTAATAGATGAATAGTTATTGTATGTATTATAGCATACAATGTGATGTATCAGTGTAGAATGATCAAATCAGGAAAATTGACATATTCATCACATTACTTGCTATATTTTTGTCATGAGAACATTTAAAATCCAGTCCTTTACCTATTTTGAAATAAATATCCTCGCTTACCCCTTCTACCCATCTCCCTTTCCCTAGGCCCCAGTCTCCAATAACTTCCATTCTATTTTCTGTTTTTATGAGTTCGGACTTTAGATTCCACTTGTGAGACCATGCTGTATTTCTATCTCTGTGTCTGGCTTTTTATTTTACTCAGCATAATGTCCCCTAGGCTTATTTTTGTTGTCATAAATGACAGAAATTCCTGCTTTTTAAAGGCCAAATAGCATTCTGTTGAGTGTATATGCTACATTTAAAACAAAAATTCATCAATTGATGGATACTTTGGTTTTCTCCATATCTCACCTACTGTGAATAATGTTGCAATGAACATAGAAGTGCAGATGTCTCTTCCACATACTGATTATATTCTGTTGAATATAGACCAACAAGTGGAATTGCTAGATCACCTGATAATTCTATTTTTATTTTTTAGGAATCGCCACACTTTTCCAAAATGGCTATACTAATTTAGAATATGATAAATATTGTTCATATTAGCACTTGTTACTTTTAAAATCTTTTTTTATGATAGCCAATCTAAGAGGTAAGAGTTTTATCTCACTGTGGTCTTAATTTGCAATTCTCTGATGATTAGAGATATTGAACATTTTTTAATATATCTGTTGGGAATTTGTATGTTTTCTTTTGAGAAATGTCTACTCAATTCTTTTGCCTATTTTAATAGGGTTAATTGTTTTTCTGTTATTGAGTCTTTTGAGTTATTTGCATATTTTAGATAGCATTTATCCCTGTTCAGTGTATGATATACAAACATTTCTTTCAATCTGGTTTGTCTCTTCACACTGTTAGTTTTTCCTTTCTGTGCAGATTTTAGTTTGATGCAATTCCATTTGTCTATTTTTACTTAGATCAAGTGTGATTTGGGGACTATCAAGGAATCATTGCTCAGGCCAATGTCATGGAGTTTTTCTCCAGTGTTTCCTTGTAGTTTTACAGCATTACGTCTTATGTTTAAATCTTTAATCCATTTTGAGTTGATTCTTGCATAAGGCAAGAGATCAGGCTTTATATTCAAGTTTCTGTATGTGGATATTCAATCTTTCCAGCAGTAGTCTTTGAAGACATTTTCTTTTTCATACTAGGTGTTATTTGCACTTTTGTCAAAAATCGATTAACCATAAGTATGTGGGTGCATTTCTGTGCTGTCTGTATTCTATTCTATTAATTGATGTGTCTGTTTTCATGCTAGTATTACCTTGTTTTGATCACCATAGCTTTATTTATTTATTTATTTATTTATTTTTGAGTTGGAGTCTCACTCTGTTGCCCACACTGGAGTGCAGTGGCTGCTCCCAGCCACTGCAACCTCGACCCACTGGGCTCCGGTGATCCTTCCGCCCCAGCCTTCCGAGTTGCCAGAATTACAGACATGCGCTACCATGCCCGGCTGATTTTTTGATTTATTGTAGAGATGAGGTCTCAGTTGCCCAGGCGGGTCTCGAATCTTCGGGCTCAGGCAATCCACTCACCTCCGCCTCCCAAGGCGTGGGATCACAGGCTGAGACACCAAGCCCGGCTGATCATCATAGCTTTTTAATATGGTTTGAACTCTGTGTGATGTCTACATCTTTGTTCTTTTTGGTTAGATTGATATTCATGGTCTTTCATAGTACCATATAAGTTTTTATATTTACTTTTCCATTTCTGTGAAGAATGACATTGGAATTTTGATAGGAATTACATTAAATCTATAGATTACATTGGGTAATATGGACATTTTAATATTAATTTATCTGATTCATAAAGATGGCATATCTTTTCCTTTACTTATACCATCTTTGATTTTTTAAATCAATATTTTGTAGTTTTTATTGCAGAGATATTTTAACTTCTTGGTTAAATTTACTTTAAGTATTCTATTCTTTTTCATGATATTGGAAATAAAATTGCTTTCTCAATTTCTTTTTTAGATTGTTGTTAGTGCATAGAAATGTTGCTAATTTTTGCAAGATGATTTTGTATCCTGCAACTTTATCAGTTCAAACATTTTTTGAGTTTTTAGGGTATTTTATATACAACATCATTTTATTAGCAAACAAAGATAATTTTATTTCTTCCTTTCCTATTTGGAATGATTTTATTTCTTCTTTCTTAATTTATCTGGCTAGGAATTATCATAGTATGTTGAACGGAAGTGATAAAAATAAACATTCTTGTGTTGTACCTCATATTAGAGAAAAAGTCTTCAACTTTTCACTGAGAATAAAGTTAGCTGTGAGTTTGTCATATATGGTCTTTATTTTGTTGAGGAACATTCCTTCTACACCTAAATAATTTTTATTTATTTATTTCACAATAGGATGTTAGATTTTGCCAAATGTTTTTTAGTGTCTATTGAGAGGATCATATGTTTTTTGTTCTTCATTATGTTATATGGTAAATTACACTTATTCATTTGTGTGTGTTTCACCCATTTATTAATTTGTGCATATTGAACCATCCTTGCATTCCATGAGTAAGTAATGATTCTCATGAGCAATACATTTAACACATTGTTGAGTATTGTTTGCTAGCATTTTGCTGAGAATTTTGCATTTATATTAATGAGGGATAATAACCTGTAGTTTTATTTTCTCGTAGTGTTTTTGTCTGACTTTGGTATCAGGGTAGTGCTGGCCTTATAAAATGAGTTTGTGAGTATCCTTTCCTTTTCCATATGCTGAAAAAGTTTGAGAAGAATTGGTATTAGTTCTTTAAATGTTTGGTAGGATTTGGCCATGAAGCCATCTGGAGCTGGGATGTCCTTTGATAGGAGACTTTTAATTATGATTTAATATCTTTGTGTATTACTTTTATGTTCATATTTTCAATTTCTTTATGATTCAGTTTTTGTGGATTATATGAGTCTAGGAATTTATCCATTTCTCTAAGATTGTCTAGTTTGTTGACATGTAATTTTTCATAGTATTTTCTTATTGTATTGTATTTCTGTATTATCAGTTGTAATATCTCTTTGATTCTGATTTTATTTATTTGTGCATTCTCTCTTTTTTTCTTAACTAATTTTGCTAAGAATTTGACAATTGTTCTTAGTTTACAACAAACCAACTCTTAGTTTGTTAATCATTTCTATTATTGCTTTAGTCTTTATTTTTATTATTTCTGCTCTACTCTTTAATTCCTTTTTCTGCTAACTTTGGGCTTAGTTTGTTCTCCTTTTTCTAATTCCTTGAGTTATACTATTAGGTTGCTTATTTGAGATATTTCTTCTTTTTTTTTTAACACAGGCTTTTAATGTTATGAAATTTCTTATAATTGCTTTTGTTACCTCCAACAAGTTTTTGTATGTTATGTTTCCATTTTCATATGTATCAAGATTTTTTTAAGTTTTTCTCTCAGATGGAATATTAAGAAATATAAATTGCAAAAAGCATGATTTGTGACACCAATTCTTAAAATGTAGAAGAAGGAAGTATAAAAGTGTAAAGTTTGTATATGTGATTATGATTAATTTGTTATAAATTTATAATAGCCAATTATAAAATGCTTTATGTATGTCTCAGGGTAACCACCAAAAGCACAGAAAAGATGAAAAGAAAATATTCAAAGCTTACCACTGCAGAAATCCGTCAAATCACAAAAGAAGAAAGAAAAAGAGGAAGAAAGAAACAATGAATCTACAAAATAATCAGAAAACAGTTAACTATATGGCACTAATATTTCCTTACCATTAACATTTTCTTTCAATGTAAGTGCATTAAATTCTCCAGTCAAATAACATAGAGTAGATGAGTGGATATCTATCACAGAAACAAAGAACTGAGTATCACATGTTCTCACCCATAAATGGACCCCAAACAATTATCATAATACTATAATAAAGGAATTGGCAGTAGTGGGAAACTGCCAGGGGAGGGAACGGGGGGATGGGGGGCACATGTCATCAATGAGGTTACCTGATTTCAAACCAGGTGATGTATGGACCAAAGTGAGGCCCAAGCTTTATCTGTACAGTGACCATTAGTATACCTAACCCTGAATTGTACTCCACATCTTTAAAATAAAAATTAAAAAAATAAATAAAATTAGCAACAACAACCACAACAACAAGACCAAACTACATGCTTCCTACAGGACACTCATGTCACCTTAAAGGACACCCATAGACTGAAAGTAAAAGAATGGAAAATGGTATACTATGCAAATGACAACCAAAAGAGAGCAGAAATTGCTACATTTATCTCAAATAAAGTAGACTTTAAGCCAATAACTATAAAAAGAAGGAGTGAAGTAATTAACTATACTTTAGATTAAATTGACCTAACAGTCATATACAAAACATTCCATTTAACAGCAACAGAATATATATTTTTCTCAAGTTAACTTTTTTAAAAGCACAGATGGTTTTAATTTTTAGAGATTGAATACATGTTTTTAGTAATATTTAATTGATAATAATCATAGTAATCTTAAAAATCAAGTAATCAGAATACAATATTATTTATATTCAGTCTTTGACTTTACTATCTGAGCTTCATAGGCACACAAGAACACATATTTAAAGCTATGAATATCCTGTTTATTAATTCCAGTGGAAAAAATTTTCATCCAAAATAACATTTTTACTGTATCTCACATAATTTTCTGTTGTAAGATACTTACTTGAAGTGACTCTGATGTCCATGAATTTTAGTTACCATGGTTTAGCTAAGTAATATCAGTCCCTTCATTTTTCAATGATCATTTTTCATAATCTATTAATTTTATGTAAAGTACAAAATTAACTGCTAGAACTTCAGTACACAATCCCTAAGTAAATAGATGTGTATAATGATCAGTGACTAAATGAGTCACTCTTATTAAAACCAACAGGGATTGGTCCTGGTGCATCTCTTATTCACTTCACACACAGACAGCAAAGCACAAAGTTGTGCTGTCTCCTACCCACTCAAAGATAAACCTATATCATACTTTGCTAAAATAGATCATGATAAAGGGAACTGCCAGGTGCAGCAAAACAATAAAGAGTGATAATGCCAATAGTGAAATTAAAATAAAACATAAATGGAGTTATAGAAGAAAGGCCTGGGTATGGAAATGTCAGCACTACTATTCTAGAAACTAGAAATTCAGGAGACTCTAGAAGACTCATGAAGTGTAGCAGGAGTTTCCAGGAATGCAAGAGATTCTAAAAATTTAGACAGAGGAATTAGTCAAGGTGATCATGTTGACATAACAAGGAAAGTGATGGTGATGAAAAAGATAAGTATGTTCCAGAGAAAGTGACACTAGAAAAAGTTTCACCTTAAGGAAACTCTGGAAAATATAACATAAAAGCATAAAGGATAAGTTGTAAGAAACAATACCAACCAAGACATATAAGAAGTATTTGCTTCATGGTGTGTTATACAATGAAAAGAAAAAAGGCAAACGATGTTAATACTACTGTTGATAAGCTTTTCTTAATTTTATTTTATTTTTTAGTTGTGGGGTACATATTGCAATTTACTACATAAGCAAGTTATGTGTAGGTGAGTCTTGGGCTTCTAGTGAGCCCTGTCTCCCCCTAGTAGTGAACCTGGTTCCCAGTGTATATTTTTGTGTCCCCTTAACCCTCTTCCCTCCCTCTCTTCTTTAACAGTTTTCAGCATCAGTTTTTCACACTTTTGTGCAAAGGTATTGATAAGTCTGCTTTTGAATGAGAGCATGCAATTTTCACTTTTTAGTTTCTGTGATAGTTTACCTGTAATGATAGTCTCCAGCTGCATCTGTATTACTA
>CAUYQG010132979.1:0-17498 GCA_963574415.1 Tarsius wallacei
CGGCCACCGCAGCCTCGACCTGCTGGGCTCCGGCGATCCTTCCGCCTCAGCCTTCCGAGTAGCCGGAATTACAGGCATGCGCTACCATGCCCGGCTGATTTTTGATTTATTGTAGAGATGAGGTCTCGCCAAGTTGCCCAGGCGGGTCTCGAACCCGCGGGCTCAGGCAGTCCACTCACCTCAGCCTCCCAAAGGCACGGGATTACAGGCTGAGCCACCGAGCCCCGGCTACACTTTGTTTTCTTAGGGAAATAGTAAGAAGGAAGAGGAGAAGACTTAGAGTTGAAGGCCTAGAAGGGGCAGCAATGTCTGGAACAGCCACTGCAGGGAATATGAATAAAAACTAGCAATTGCAAATCTACGTGTTAAGGGAAAAGCAGAGACTCAAAACTTTTAGGGATGCCAATCTTTATACTTGCGTGATTTGCTCTTGGGGAATAATGAAGGGGGGTTTTTGGGATACACATGACTGGGGTCTTTTGGTTTGGCTGTGATGGAAGAAAGGGAAAGAAGTTTAAGGTTGCTGGCAAGAGAACAGTTGAAACAGGGAGAGGAGAGGAATAAAGAGGCTGATATGTATGCATAATATGATGAACAAAAGATGGGGAATACAGGTAAAGATGGTTAAACTTAGGTCAGGGGACTGTATGGCTACTAAGAACCAACTATATGGGCTTTGCAGACTCTAAGAGGGTGGCAAGATTTGGGAAAAGAGGAAGAGTGTAAACCAGTAAGAAAGTGAGGCAAAAACTAGAATCCTCAATAAATGATTATCAGCAATGTTGACACAGAACAGGGAACAAAAAGAGGTACAATGTAATGCAGTCCCATGACCAAGGCTTCAGATGAGATCATAGGGTCAGAAAGAGGGTACAAGCAATAAACCATCTTCTGGCCTTTAGTTCTGTTTTTACATGTATTAAGTGAAGATATTAGCTATATATATTGTTATAAAATCTTAAGCAGCAGAGAAGTATATGGAGTAGAAAATAACAGCTTCAGGCGGGCTCAGCGGCTCAGCCTGTAATCCCAGAGCTTTGGGAGGCTGAGGTGAGTGGACTGCCTGAGCCTGCGGGTTCAAGACCCGCCTGGGCAACTTGGTGAGACCTCATCTCTACAATAAATCAAAAAAATCAGCTGGGTGTGGTAGAGCGCGCCTGTAGTTTTGGCTACTTGCAAGGTCGAGGTAGAAGGATCGCCGGAGTCCACCAGGTCGAGGCTGCGGTGGCCGGGAGCATGCCACGGCACTCCAGTCTGGGCGACAGAGTGAGACTCCCAACTCCAAAAAAAAAAAAAAGAAGTTTCTTGGCCTACTTAGCCCTATATCCTTTGGGACACTTTTCAAGGTATTACAGGCACACACACATAATTTTTCTGTGTTTTGACATAAATTGATAATGCTATATGTTTTTCGCAGCTGGCTTTTAAAAAGTCTTGGTTCTTGTTCACTGGTCAGAATATTCATGTGTATGAATATGTATTTATCTATTTATTATATATCTCATGCAAAAATTCCTATAGTAATAGCTGTGCCATTAGCCATTTCCTGTTGATATCCGCTCATGTTGTTTCCTTTTATTATTATTTTTTGAGTTGGAGTCTCACTCTGTCCCACAGGCTGGAGAGCAGTGGCACGCTCACATGGCCACCGCCTCGACCTGCTGAGCTCAGGTGATCCTTCCACCTCAGCCTTCCAAGTAACTGGAACTACATGCACGCGCCACCATGCCCAGCTACTTTTTTTTTGCTTTATTGTAGAGATGAAGTCTTGCCAAGTTGCCCAGGCTGGTCTCGAACCGGTGGGCTCAGGCAATCTTCTCACCTCAGCCTCCCAAAGTGCTGGGATTACAGGTGTGAGCCACCGCGCCCAACCACGTTTTTTTCACTATTACAAATGCTGTAGTAAACATTACTGTACATACTTTTTTTGTGTGCATATAAGGATTTCTCTAAAATACTTATTAGTGGAATTGCTAAACGGAAGGGTAAGTGCAATTAGTATTTTGGTCGATTCTGCTACATTTCGTTTCAGAAGTGCTGTCCCAATCTACGTCCCTGCCAACAGTGTATGAGAGCACCCTATTATTATTATTTTTTTTGAGTTGGAGTCTCACTCTGTCGCCCAGACTGGAGGGCAGTGGCCGCTCCCAGCCACCGCAGCCTCGACCTGCTGGGCTCCGGCGATCCTTCCGCCTTCCAAGTAGCTGAAACTACAGGCACGCACCACCATGCCCGGCTAATTTTTGATTTATTGTAGAGATGCGGTCTCGCCAAGTTGCCCGGGCCGGGTCTCGAACCCGCGGGCTCAGGCAGTCCACTCGCCTCGGCCTCCCGAAGCCCCGGGATGACAGGCGGAGCCCCCGAGCCCGGCGGGAGCACCCCCTTCTGCACCTCCCTGCCAGGGACAGATCTTCCAGTCCTTGTTGGATCTTAAAGCCGAGGGCAGGCTTTCAAGCGGGGAATGCCCCACGACGGCCGGGGCCGGACTCGAGGCCGTGTCTCGGCTCTGCCCCTCGGCCTCGGCGCTCCGCACATCGCTCTTCAGTCGCCGCGCGGGGCACGGGGACTCCGGGAGCGCGGGAAGCACGCGTTGTGGAGCCAGCGCCATCGGGCTGGTCACCGCGACCGAACCGGGAGCAGGCAGCGGTGAATCGCGGTTCCGAGTTTGTCGGGAGGAGGGCGGGTCTCACCCAGAGCTGGTCGAGCAGGGTCAAATTGTCCAAAAAGCGCACCGGGACGCGCGCCGAGGCTGCGGCAAAATATCTCCACAGGTGCCATCCGGAAACGTCGGAGTAAGAGGCTCCGGAAGGCAACACTTCCGGCTGGGTGTCCGGAACGTTTCGACGGCGCGTCTATGGCCAGGTCAGACGTTTCTCGCAGGTAAACCGCGGTTTTCTGCCCTTTCTGCGGGTCAACTGAGGTCGAGAGGTGATTCCTGAAAAAACCCGCCGGGATCCGGGAGGGTCCTCACCCGCCCGGGGCACCGCGGGCACCTGCTGAGAGCAAGATGGCGCTTCTGCTCAGCCCCTCCCCGGGATGCCGGTTTCCGTCTCGCGAGTCGCGCGCGCCCCGGGAGGCGTCGCTGCCGTCGCCCAAGATGGTGAGCCGTGCAGCCGCGTCGCCGCCAGGTTTCAACATGGCTCCCCGGCCTCGCGTCCCCGGAACGGTTCCTCGCAGCGACCAATGGAATCCTAGCGGAAGTGACGTACAGACGTCGCGCGGAGCCCCTTCCCGCCCCGAGCCCCGCCTCCCGCGCTCCGTCTCGCCCGCGGCGGCGCGGACAGCGGAGTCAAGATGGCGGCCGAGCTGGAGTATGAGTCTGTGCTGTGTGTGAAGCCGGACGTCAGCGTCTACCGGATTCCGCCCCGGGCCTCCAACCGCGGTTACAGGTACCAGCCCCGACGCGTAGCTGCACACGCGCACCCTGTCGGGATGGCGGTTTCCCCCCGACGGCACGCTGCCCGTCCCTGCCACTGCTCCCTCTGGGTTGTCACCTCGCTAGCCTCCCCAACCTGGTCTGTTATAGCCCGAACCTGCGGCTGCCCCCCCTTTACTCTGGACTGTCAGCATCCGTGTTTCTGCCATTAAAAAAAAAAAAGCTTGCCATCCTGCATCCTCCCACCCCTCCTCCCCCGTACGCCCTGGGACACCCATCTGCTCCCCGTCCGTCACCTGCAGTCGTGCCTGCTCCATCGCCAGTCACCTTCTGCTCTCTCTTCCCCGCGTCCTTCGGCTTGTCATCTTCTTCTCTCACACATTTCCCAGACCCCATGCACACGTGTGAGTAATCCCTGTGTTGCTGGCCACTCTCTGGGTGATCTCATCTATCTTTTGTGCTGTTGTCAGTTTCGCCACCAAATACCGTTATCCACCATGCGGTTTTTCCTTACAGCGGTTTTGCCAGCGAGCGACGATGATGATCATAAGTTTTCCGCTGGTAGTCCATTCTGTTTATTTTCATTACACTTTCCTGATTATGTCGTGTTTCCTATCTTCCTTCCCAGCCTCACCTCTTCGCCTTCAAAGTTAAAACAGTATTTTTCTCTGTAGGCCTAACCAACCTCCTTGTCATCTAATGACTGTGAGGGTCTGAGGATGTTGTAGGATGTTATGGAGTTGAAAGATAATTCACTGGGTTACATGTTTAAAAATATGAGTGTGAGCCCTGACCTCTTAATTCTGTGTAACTTGGGGGCAGATCTCACACCCTCTCCAAGGCCCAATGTTCTTGTCTGTAAAATAGAAAAAAAATTAATGATGACAACACCTGCTCTTCTGATAGGTACCTCACAAAGGTTTTTGGAGGGCAAAGTGAATGATATAATGGATGTGAAAGCGTTTAGGGAATGCTATAAATATAAGATACTGTTCTTATTCCTTTCTGTGATCCACATCACCCTCATGATTTCCCTCTTGGCATCGACCATGACCTTGGCCGAAAAGTTGTCCTTTCCTTATGCCCGTTATTTTGCCTCCTTATCAGTGGTTCATTCATCATGAGTCAACATCTTTGTGCGTGCCAACCAGTGCGTTGAACCATGTGGGTTGTACCTTTTGTCAGAGAGGTAGTTCTGCTTTCAAGAAGCTTTTAGTCAGACTCCAAATTGGCCCTGAATAGGAACCAATGTGCCTATTGATGGGAGTCACAGGTACTATGACTCACCTTAGACATCACCTTCTTTGGGAGGCCCAACCGGACCCTTCCATCCTGGCTTATGTGTGCTCACTGTGTGCTTGTCTCTATCACAGGGCTCTTCGTTCTCTTTTGTAGTGGATTGTTTAGGCTCTTCTTTCTCCAGATTAGACTATGAACAACCTGAGGTCTTTTTTCATGCTTTATTCCCAGCGTCTAGCAGAGTGGCATGTAGTGGGCACTCTGTAAATATTAATTGAAAGAAGAAGTTAGTAGATTATACAGATAAACCTAACACATAAATTAGCATTGATTGATCTGTTAAATAAGCTCAAATAGCTCATGACTTCCAACTTTTAGGAGTTAAGACTTTCCAAAGGATATGGTACACATTGAAGTGGTATTCTATTATTTTTCTTCACGCTTTGACAAACATCTCTCTTCTCTCACCCATCTGCATTCTCTACCTTCACTTTTTAGTTTTTCCACAGTCTTTACCCTTAGATCAGTTAACTGCTCTGAGCCATTAAAGTGATTTCTTAAGTTTTCTCTTTTACTTTTTTGCTGTTATTCTGTGTTTTCCACGCTTATTATTAGCATAAAAAAATCCTCCGAGAGGCATTTCATCAGTAATCACTCTTTCAATATAGTGAATGAAGAGAGCTGAACTAAGTTTAAATTGTGATTCTTCCTTTATTTACTGGGTTACCTGTGGCAAGTCACTTAACTTTTTTGAATGTTAGTTTCCTCTTTTGTAAAAATGGATGTAACAATACTTAGCTTGCAAGATCTTCTCACTCAATTTTCCTAAGAATTGGCATAATGTCTGGCACATAATAGAGGTTCGATAAATGTTACTTTTCTTTCTTTTTGTCTGCGTAATCTTTTTTGTTGCTTACCAGAACTGATTTTACATGGTAAGCATGATTTATTCTTTAGGTCGCCATTAAAGGACAAACTGGGCTTTTTAGCAAGTGGTAAGAATCTTTCCTTTGAGTGACTGATAAGGAATAACTGACTTTGATTCATCTAGTATAAGCTGCTCTTGACCAGACTTTATTTTTAAAAATTTTCTTTTTGTAGAGATGGGATCTCGTTATGTTGCCCAGGCTGGTTTCAGACTCCTGACCTCAAATGATCCTCCCACCTCAGCCTCCCAGAGTACTGGGATTACAGATGTGCCCAGCCCCTTCCCAGACTTTCACTGACCAGACTTCTGGATTATGAGAAGGAAAATTGAAGTTGATGAGAAACTTATAAATGGATAGAAGATGGTTTTCCAACCTAGGAAACTTTTAAAATTCATCATTACCGCCCTCCCCTAGCTAAATTAATATTAAATTCTAATGGGAATTAGAAAAGAATAATGGACTTTGAAGTCAGACTTTAGTACTTACTGTGTTAATGTCCTTCTCATCATTTAGTGAGAGAGAGTGATAAGATAGGCTTTTTGTGCTGCTGTAAAGATTCAATAAACTGATATGTAATCTTAATTGTGAGGCATAATAATGGTTTATATATAAAGTTGTATTGCTATGGTAAATGAAAATTTGTGAGGCCAGTTTACAGTATTGTCGGAAGACCGGCAAAACCAAGAGTTCTTTAGGCTAGATCTTAGAGTGGGAGAGGAACTAAGGCTTCAGGCTGAGGGCATCTACTGCCGTGAATGTCCATTTTACTTACTGAGAATTTGTTAAGTACCGGGTGCTAGATACACGAGATAAATAAGACAAGGAACCTGTCCAAGAGAGAAACACGTCTAGTTGGCTTGCTCATGATATTTTCAGTAGTTCGTTCACACTTACGTCTAGCTCTTGGTGGCATGACTAGGATAGGTAATGACTCATTTAAAAAACTAAATAGTTGGGGACCTATAGCGCACTTTGCTGTGGATCAGATTCAGGTACTTGAGGACCTTCAAGGGCAGGACATCAAGAGTGAAGGGAATGAAAAGGACTTGTCTTACAGATCCTGTTCCAAACCTGTGCTAATTTTAATTTCCACTTTCCTCTTTCCTCCTTTCAGCCTTTGCTTACCATCTTGTTAAACTCATTCTTGTTCAGATATACTTTCTTATTGCTTTCCTAGCCTGTAAGTATTAGTTTTTAGGTTCCTAAGGGATTAATTATAAATAACCTTTACTTTGCCCTCCCTTCTCTACACTTCCGGCAAAACAAATCACAAATGCAGTGTTTTGAAAAATCGGTCATAAATAATGTCTTAGGTTTCACAGAAGTTCATTTGTAGCACAGATTATACTTTTCTAATATGTTCATGGACGTTTGTGTCTCCAGCTCAGATGTATTTCCTGAACTCCAGTGTTGTGTGTTTAACTGCCTACTCCACATCTCTTGAAAATGTGTGAGTCATCTAAACTCAGCATATTGAGTACTGATGCCCTGATCTTTCTTCCCACACATTCTCCACCTCACAGCCTTCCTCATTTCAATTATTGGCAGCCCCTTTGCTCAGGCTGAAATCCCTGGAGTCATCCTTCACTTCTCTTTTCCTCTTGTACCCCTCATTGAATTCATTAGAAAGTCCTGCTGCCTTTACCTTACATATGTCCAGACTCTAACCACCTCAGCTACCATCACGACTCTTTGAGATCACGGCAGCGGCCTCTGAGCTGATCCCGTGCTTCAGCCTCCTGTCCCTACAGCTTTTCTCCACACAGCAGACGTCGTAATCCTTTCAAAACGTAAAGGAGAGCATGTCACATGTCAGCTTAAAACCTGTACTAGCTCTTTTTTCCCACACAGCGTGAAAGCTGAAGTCCGTACAACGGCCGCAAGGCTCTGTGTGTTCTGGCTCTGTTGCCTCTTTCACCTCTGTTCTAAGCCTGGTGTCTTGCTGTCCCTCTCACATGCCAGGCGCACGCCTTCCTGAGCTTCCCCCCCACCGATGTGTGCGTTGGTAACGCCCTCACTTGCTTCATATTTCGGCTACATTTCACCTTCTACTGAGACCTACCCGACTACCCACCTGAATGCTGCAACCTGTTCACGCTCCCGTTTTTCTCTCTCTCTTCCGTATCTGCTTCTACGTTTTCTTTTGACCTCAGAACTTACCACTTTCTAAGATACTAATTATGGTTATTTATTGTGTTTCTTTTTTATTGTCTATCTAGTGTTAGAATGTAAGCCTCCTGAGGACAGTAATCTTTGTTTTGTTCACTGTTTGTTTTGTTCACAGTGCCTGCGACTTAATAAACACTCTGTAAATATTGGTTGAATTCAGTAAAAGATATAATTTGTTTAGTGATTTGGGAAGGCTTCTGTTACCCAGCATATTTCATTTAGTAGACTTTGCTATTATCTGAGCAGTAAAGCAGTGTTATATAGAATATCACCTATAGTATGAAAATAGCATCTTTATGAGAAATTTCATTTTTTATTATTTTTATTTATACTTTTACATGTTTCTAATGATGCTTATTAGACTCCAAAACCCTCAGGTAGTAATATTGTCTTTTATTTGCTTAGGACTATATGTACTATGAGGCATCTATATAGAGGAGATTATGAATTATTGATTATAAGTGGAAAGAATAGGCAGTCCAGACAGGGAAACAGAAACATGGCAAAATCCCAGCACTTAGGGAGGCTGAGGTGACAGGATTGCTTGAGCCCACGGGTTCGAGACCAGCCTGGGTAGCTTGGCGAGACCTCATCTCTACAGTAAATCAAGAAATTAGCCGGGTGTGGTGGTACATGCCTGTAGTTCCAATACTTGGAAGGCTGAGGCAGAAGGATCACCTGAACCCAGGGGGTCGAGGCTGTGATGACTATGAGTATGCCACTGCACTCCAGCCTGGACTACAGAATGATACTCCAACTCAAAAAGAAAGAAAGAAAGGTGGCAAAAAAGGCCAAGTGTAGTGGCTCACGCCTATAATTCCAGCACTTTGGGAGGCCAGGGTAGGAGGATTGCTTGAGTTCAGGAGTTTGAGACCAGACTGGGCAACATATTGAGATCCCATCTCTATGTAATTTGTTTTGAAATAAAAAAAAAAAAGTGAGAAAAGATTCTGGGTAGGCTGGGCATGGTGACTCATGCCTGTAATCCCAGCACTTTGGGAGGCTGACGTGAGAGAATTTCCTGAGCCCACGGGTTTGAGACCAGCCTGGGCAGCATGGCGAGACCTTGTTTCTATTGAAAAAAAAAATTAGCTGCACTTGGTGGCTCCCACCTGTAGTTTCAGCTACTTGGAAGGCTTAAGAAAAAGGATTGCCTGAGCCCAACAGGTCGAGGCTGTGGTGGCTGTGAGTGTGCCACAGCACTCCAGCCTGGGCGACAGAGTGAGACTCCAACTCAAAAAAAAAAAGGATTCTGGGTAGACTTCAGTATGTTCAAGACATATACCTGAGGTTTCCTGTTTCCTATCCTAGGGCATCTGACTGGAAATTAGACCAGCCCGATTGGACTGGTCGCCTCCGAATCACTTCAAAAGGAAAGATCGCCTATATCAAACTCGAGGATAAAGTTTCAGGTAATCTGTGTGGGTGACTCTCTAACATTGAAGATATTGGTTTGGTGTGCTTTTAAAAGTACCTTCAAGTTTGGGGACTGGGATGGAAATACTTGTTAATTAGACTACTAGATTTTTGCTTCCTTTATTCAAAGAAGTATTTTTCTTTTTCTTACCTGTCAGGGGAGCTCTTTGCTCAGGCTCCAGTTGAACAATATCCTGGTATCGCTGTGGAGACAGTGACAGATTCTAGCCGCTACTTTGTAATCCGGATCCAGGATGGTACTGGTAAGGGATCTGGGATTTTGAATGGGCTGCAGTTAGGAAAATAGTAAATGATGCACTTCCGTGAAAGTGTGTCCCAATTGCATTGACCTTTTTTGTAATAATTCATAGGGAGGCTTAAATAAGTCAAAATGAATATCTAACAAAAGAATGAGCACATTTATTGTTTGTGGTGGCTTTTGGTGGGACCATCTTGCCTCATCTGTGTCTAGGGCAGTAATTCTCAATCTTTTCTCCATGGTCTATAACAGAGGTTGGAAAACAAGAGATAGATAGTAAATATTTTAAGTTTTGTGGGTAAATGGCCTTTGTTGTAACTACTTAGTTTTGCTATTGCAGCGTGAACGCAGCTGTGGACAGTATGTAAACAAATTGATGGGGCTCTGTTCCAGTAAAAATATATTCACAAAAACAAGCTTTGGGAGGGTTGGACCCATGGGCTATATGTAGTTTGCTGACTCCTGGTCTGTGAGAAAATGTTTCGCATTCACAGACTTTGTCTAGTTAGGGTAACTGCTATATTTTCACCAGGCAGAATTTGTCATAAGGGACACTTTCCAGTCTGAGTCTTCCTGCCTTTTTCACAGGGCGCAGTGCTTTCATTGGCATTGGCTTCACAGATCGGGGAGATGCCTTTGACTTTAATGTCTCCTTGCAAGATCACTTCAAGTGAGTGAAGCTTGTCATTAGTTACCAGGTTAAATGGGTATGGGCCTGCTGCTTCTCAGTTGAACGTGCACTGTCTCTTTTACCTGACTTCCTTATTTTGTAAACAAGTTCATTAAGAATATAAATCTCCCATTCACCTCTATTTTCTTAGGTTATCTTTGTATCTATTCTGTTTCCTTTCCTTATAGGCTGCAATATGTTTTAGATCCTTCATGCAGTGGTTTGCGATGATGTTCTGTGGAATGTGCCCTTACTTTTAGGTGGTGGGGGAAGCATGCCATAATAGCAGGGCTCTATGTGGGGAGTTATCTGTCGATTTTGATTACCTTATGTAACTGTTTTGTTACTTTATGTACCTTGTGCCTATTGCAACATTTCTTCAGTTCATGTGATTTTGGTGTGACACACCATCAGCCTTCTAGCTCAAGCACAAGCATATCTCTGCTTTTCTGCCTCAGTACTTTGTAGAGGTCACTCCGTTAGCATAGGAGTAGGTTCTGGAAGGACTAAGAAATTAAACCCCCCGGGGACAGCCCTCAAATATAAAGGGTTGGAATAGGTGGCTGAGTTCTCTTTTAAAAGGGACAAGTCTAATGTGTATTCTGCAAGGTTCCTCAGAGTCCTCAGTGGGATGGAACCCCAGTTGCCCTTTTTCTTGACTTTTCTTTCTGTTCTCATCTTCTTTTGTCTGACTCTGCTTTCTAGAATCCCATTTCATTTAAGCTAAATGCACCCAAATTTGTGTGTCAGACTCTGCTTCCAGGAAATGCCAAACTAAGATAACTTACTATGTTCCCAAAGGTGGGTAAAGCAGGAAACTGAGATTTCCAAAGAATCTCAAGAAATGGACACTCGTCCTAAGTTGGATCTGGGCTTCAAAGAAGGACAGACCATTAAGTTGAGTATTGGGGTGAGTATGGTTTTTTATAAATTTTGTTTTCCTGTGCTTCCATAAGCCTATGACATCTCTCTTTCTCTTGCTCTCCTTTTTTTCTTTTGTAGAACATTACAACCAAGAAAGGAGGAGCTTCTAAGCCCAAGACTGCAGGGGCTGGGGGCCTAAGCTTACTCCCACCCCCGCCTGGAGGCAAAGTCACTATTCCCCCACCGTCCTCCTCAGTTGCCATCAGCAATCATGTCACCCCACCACCCATTCCAAAATCTAACCACGGAGGTAGTGATGCAGGTAAACCTAGTACTTCCAACTTTGAAAAATCCTATCTTATGTTTTAATTTAGTAACACCTGTTCGTCAAGGAGAGTGTTGATGTTTTTGCTATGAAATAGCTCCTGCTACTGACAAGGTGGTTCTGGCAGCCACTGGCAAGGAATCAAAGCTTTTCTGGTGAACTGAGAGTCATGGTATCTGGCAGGTTCTTTGGCAGAAAATATGTGGTTTTACTGTTGGTTGGTTACACGCTTGTAGGCTTGTGAGTCAGATGGACCAAGATTTTAGTCATGGCTCTGCTATTTTATATTTGAATGTGCTTGGTATAAATAAGTCTTTTGAGTCTCAGTTTCCTTATCTGCAAAATGTAGATACCATAAGGTTGTGAGGGTTTAATGATATGACAGCACCTAGCTCAGCACTTGGAACATAGTAGCCATTAAGTAAGTGTTAATCCCTTCCATTTCTCCACAAGGGCAGTTGGGAGAAAAGGAGAAGACATCTAGGCTTGTGCCTGCACTTTTGTACTTCCTGACTATCTGGTGGGAAAAAGAATATAGTTATATCTTCTCATTTGAAAATGAGAACATACGAACTGAGAAAGGAATTTTCCTAAGATTAGACAACCAGGTATTAGAATCTTGGAATTTCAACTTAATGTATTGAATAATGCAGATCATTTGTTGAGTTGATTACTAAGGGCAAGCTTGCTTTCTGGAACCTTTGAGGTGAAAGTGTTGCAGCCTTCTTTTGGTAAGCGTCGGCAAGAGGCACTGGGGATGGTATCTAAGATTTTTTTATTTTTTGAAATTAAACTTCTTGATTGAGAGAACTGTGGATTCACATGCAGTTGTAAGAAATAATACAAAGAGATTCTGCATACCTTAACCCAGTTTCCCTCGATAACATTTTGCAGATCTATGGTCCAATATCACAACCAGGAAATTGACACTGATGTCATCTTCCAGTCTTATTCAGACTTCACAAACACTTTTACATGTTCTCATTGGTTTGTGTGTGTGTGTGTATATGGGTATTTAGTTTTATGTAGTTTTGTCATGTGTAGGTTCATAGATCTCCCACTGTAGTCACGCTACCGAACAGATTCATTACAAGGACCCCTTTTGTCACCCTTTTATAAGCACACCCATCTCCCTCCCAGCCTTCCTTCCCCGATCCCTTACCCTTGACAATCACTGGTCTGTTCTCTATCTTTAAAATTTTGTTACTTTGGGAATGTTCTATCAATGGAATCATACAGTATGTAACCTTAGAGACTGGCTTTTTCCACTCAGCATAATTCCCTAGAGATTCATGCAAGCTGTGTATATCAAAAGTCTCCTTTTTATCACTTAGTAGTATTCCTTGGCATGGATGTACCATAGTGTGGGTAACCATCACCCATGGAATGACATCTGGATTGTTTTCAGTTTTGGGCCATTATGAATAAAGCTGTTGTGACATTTGTATACAGATTTTTATGTGAACATGAGTTTTCATTTCCAAGATTTTTATTATGTTTCCTCTTTTTTCTTTTCTTACCCTGTGTTCAGATATTCTTTTAGATTTGGATTCTCCTGCTCCTGTCACGACACCAGCATCAGCTCCCGTTTCTGCAAGCAATGACTTGTGGGGAGACTTTAGTACTGCATCCAGGTAATGGGCATACTCTCAGTCATACTCTCAGTCAGGGTATAGAAGATATGTACAGTTAAATGAAGTCTTTGACCTGGGAGAGTTGGGAATTTACAGATCAGATAGAATCTTTTGCAGGAGTTCTGGGGAAGGAAATGGAGGAGCGCTGGGAATGGTGGGGCAAGAGAGCTGAGGATGGGGTTTGAGTGGGATATTTCAGGCCTTGGTAAGTAGAATTACTTGTGAAGTATGGTTTCAGAAATCCTGGACAGCATTTCCTTGGAAACTATTAAGTGAAGAATGCAGTAGTTATCCTAATACTATATCTTTGGCTTTTTCTCTGTTCTCCTGTCTTGCAGCTCTGTTCCAAACCAGGCACCACAGCCATCCAACTGGGTCCAGTTCTGAATGATTGGCAAAACATTAAGGACAGACTTGTGGAGTAAAAATGAGCTCAAGGGCACCAATCTGTGAGGGAAGTAAGGAACCCCTTCCCTCCCCAGAACCAAAATGACTGGACAATCTTTTTCATGGCTTCTCCATGGCACTCAAGCTGGTTATGTCACTCCCCTGTTTCATTGCTTGCTGTACAGCCAAGATTGTGTCTGTTATCTCCTGCTTACCACCAAGGCAGGAGACTAGTGGATCTCATTATACTTGTGACTGACTATGCAGAGCTCTCAAAAGGCCAGTGTCTATTGAGGGGAAATGACCTGTAACAGCTGTAAAATTTATCTCCATCTTTTAAATTCTTGAATTTATTTCAAAATCATCTCATGACCCTTGCGTGCCTCTTTGTGAAGCCCCATTTAACAAATTCAGGGGAGGCAGAGAACCTTGAAACTTCCTTCTCCACCAGTTCAAGACTCTAAAAGTGGACAGGCTGACCTCAGTGTTTACAAATCCAGAATTTTGATAGGGGTAGGGATGGAGAAAGACCTCTTTCCAGGGTCTCTGCTCTGTAGCCTCCTGCAGGCTCATCCTATTCAGTGAACATCCATTGCTGGGTGCAGCTCCATCACCCTCTTGTGTGTTTACATGTCTCTTCCTATGATAAGAGGGTTGTGTTGGTGGCACCTCCACTATTTTCTTCTTGTTGAATAGTGCAGCATCTTTGACCGGTGGCTGTCTCTGTGGTGGAGGAGGTTCAAGAGGCTGTGCTCTCCAAGTTACATTATGTAGAAGTGTTTAATTTCCTGCAGCTTCATCTCATTGCTGCATTTGAAGCACGGCATTCATTTGTGTTTGCCCTGTTCTTTGACCTAAAGTTGTAGGGTTTAGAGTTTTCAACCTGATCTGTAGAGCAGAGGGTTTGAACGCACTTAACTCTTGTTCAGTGCCCACATTGCCGTGCTGCCTGGGTATCTGGCCCCTTTCTGTGAACATTTACTTTTCAGTTAACCTAGCTCTTCAGTAGAAAGCTGCTATTATGTGTATTGTCATTTTGGAAGGAAGTTGGAGAGTCATCGCTTACCTGTGGCAGGTTTTGCCTAAGGCTTTGATACCCGTCACGAGGGTATCTTAGAAGCAAGTTCTCCCAGCAAGTCCTCCCTTTTCCTCTCCCTGCCATTCCTTTTACAATGCTGTGAAGAAGTGCTGCTTCTCAGATGAATGGGTACTATCACTTTTGTTTATTAATTGGCAGTTCTGAGGATGAAATGGAAGGATATAATTTCTTCCTTAGCACCTATTTGGATGAATACACTCTGGATGAAGGAAGTCCTTATATTTAGTTTCCAAATATATTTCCTGGATTTCCTTCTTAACATTTTCTAACTTTGGGTCCATTGTTTTCATTGCCTCCTCTTCTGGGCAGCTCTATTATTGCAGAGCCATGGCAGGACTTATTAAAATTCCAGTAGAAAACACTAAAAGTCTGTAGAATCACTAGTGACTAAATACTGGGAACCTATTTTCTCAATCTTCCTCCATGTTGTGTTCTTTGTATTCTCAAGATGATAATATATTATGTATTTGAATTCCTGAAAAATTGAAAATGTTTAAGATATATGTATATAAAGGGTATGCTGTATTGGTGCAATAATGGTAATTAAAAATATGAAAACATGCATTGTCTCTTTTGTCTTTTAATTTGCTTATTTAATGAGCTTTTTATTTAATTGATCAAATATAAATAGAGCAGTAGGAATAAAAGGTAAGTTGTATGTAGTGCTCTTTTTTAAGAAATACTGCTTTTAAGAATTTGAGACTAAACCTCTGTGCTCATGTTTCTAAACTGACAGAGCACTCCTTACAATAAATGAATATTATTTATTTGCAAGTACAGATAATTTAACTTGCTTTAAATTATCTTCATGATCTATACTACCTCTCACATCCCAGAACTGCAATCAGCATAAATGAAAGGGATCAGTATAAGAGAACTAAGATCAGAGTCACAGACTTTGGAAACCAGAAAAGATCTTGGAGTTTCTGTTCAGTGATTGTCATGGGAGATGAATCAGAATAATATGGATGCATTAGACTCTTTATAAGAAATGCTAAAAGAAGTTCTTCAGGCCGGGCTCGGTGGCTCAGCCTGTAATCCCACGCTTTGGGAGGCCAAGGTGAGTGGATTGCCCGAGTCCGCGGGTTCAAGACCCGCCTGGGCAACTTGGCAAGACCTCATCTTTACAATAAATCGAAAAATTAGCCAGGCGTGGTAGTTCGTGCCTGCAGTTCCAGCTACTTGGAAGGCTGAGGCAGAAGGATCGCCGGAGCCCAGCAGGTCAAGGCTGCAGTGGCCGGGAGTGGCCACTGCACTCCAGTCTGGGCAACAGAGTGAGACTCCAACTCAAAAAAAAAAAAAAGTTCTTCAAGTTGAAATGAAAGGCTGCTAATTAGTCATGCGAAAATATGAAAATGAAACTCACTGGTAAAGGTAAATTTATGGTCAAATTCAGAATACTCATACTATAGTAGTGGTGGTGTATGAATCACTTATAACTCCAGTATAAAGGTTAAATGACAAAAGTGTTAACATTTTAAAGGTATAGCTGCAATAATTTGTTAATGGATACACAGTATAAAAAAATGAAAATTGTAATATCCAAAACAAAATGCAATGGGAGGGGAAGTGAAGTGCACTTTTTGTATGTGACTTGAGACAGACTTATGTTTTATGTAAGCTTTGAAGTAACCATAAAGCAAAACCCTTTAGTAGAAACATAAAAGAGAAAAATGGAAGGACTATAGAAAATCAAATCACAGAGCAATAGAGGAGGAAGAAAGGAAAAAAGACCTGCAAAACAACCTGAAAACAACAAAATGGCAGCAAGGCATTACCTGTCAACAGTTACTCTGAATGCAAAACAGAATACATCCTCCAAGCAGAAGACGTTAGAGTGACTAAATGGATTAAGAAAACAAGATTTGGAGGGGTTCTGGGAAGATGGTGGGGCCGGTGGGAGTGTGCGAGTGAATGTGTGTGCGTAAGTGGGTGTGCGAGTGTCTGGGAACTCAGGAACAAGCAGCCTGGGATCGCCTCTTGAAGCAACTGGCACTGTTGTTGCTCTGACCTCAGTGCTTCCTGTGGCACAGGAGCGAGTGCCATTTTTCTGAAACCAAGTTACTAGGCGCCTGGCCCTGCCACCACCACCTTCAGCACAAGGCTGGACCGTGTGGCCCCACCACCAGGGCCTGGGATCTGGAGACTGGTATCTGATGGGGGTGGAGGGAGCTGTTGCCTCCCCGGCCCTGTGTGCTGCTGGAACTGTGAACTCCCGGGAAACTGAGCAGCTCACAGCCAAGAAACAGGAGTGTTGGGGACAAAGAGGTGCACTGACAGCTAGGCTGCAGCAAGAGTGCAGTGAGGGAAGGGTAGGCTGAGGCCCACTGGAAGAGATAGCACTAGGTACTCTGCCACCATCCTGAAACCTGGGCGAAGTGCTCCACGGAGTAACAGACCAGCGCCTTGAGACTAGGGGGTGAACTCTTTGGGTTGATGTCTTTGGGGTTGATCGTCGTGAACTCGGGGGGTAACTCCGAGTGCACAATCTCCAGGGGGACATGACAGGTGTGGAGTTCCTGATGCCCGTCCCCTACCCTGGCCCAGCTGCAGGATAGCAGGTGCAATCAGAACAGGAGGATCCAGTTGGAGAAGGGTAGTGGTGAATGCTGAACTGATTCACCCCTTCCGCCCAGCAGCATGTGAAACAGACCCATATGGGAAAAAGCCTGCTCACAGCATAGCTGAGGGTGCTGAGCCCAGGTGGAGCTAGCAATTGTTGCCACACTGAGAAGGTCTTCCTGACATGCTGCCAGCACCTGGGGAAGAGACAATCTGGCACCTCTGTCACAGAACAGGGCCGAGGGAGGGGATCCAGTGACAGATCATAGAAGCCACTCCTGCCACGTCTGGGGAGGCGAAACCTCACTCGACCAAAGAGAAAACTCACCCTGACCAAATGGAGAGCAGGAGGGTGGGAGTGGAGGCCAGGCACCCCTTCCCCCTGCTGCACCCAGGCATTGTGGAGGCTGGGAATGTGCCGTACTGGCAAAAAAAAAAAAAACCCTGAAGTTGCAGAACCTGCCACAAGATGAAGTTCAGTGCTCACAAAATTTTTTTTGCTTGCTCTGTATTTTCTTTTCTTTCTTTTTTCACGTGTGTGTGTGTATATGTTCGGTTTTTCTTCTTCT
>CAUYQG010132980.1:0-17924 GCA_963574415.1 Tarsius wallacei
AGCCTTCCAAGTAGCTGGAACTACAGGCGCGCGCTACCATGCCCAGCTAATTTTTTGATTTATTGTAGAGATGAGGTCTCGCTTGCCCAGGTGGGTCTCGAACCCGCGGGCTCAGGCAATCCACTCACCTCAGCCTCCCAAGGCGTGGGATTACAGGCTGAGCCACCGAGCCCGGCTCATCCAAATTCTTAACACATAAACCCACAGGTTCAAGAAACTCAGCAAACTCTAGTAAGAATAGTTGTTAACCAACCATAGATATATAAATATATAATAGTCATTACGTGAAAAAAAAGAAAAAGAGAAATATCAAACACTAACCATGAAAAAATGTATAAAATTTTAGGACTGAATTTTTTAATCCAGAAAAATAATCCTAAAAAACTAAACATATTTTTAAGCTATATCAAGATAAAAAAAGCTAATACTATTTTTTTTAGGAACTATCCCCCCCAAAAATGTTAAAGACATTTCAATAATCTGATAGAATGAATGTTTTTAGTAAGCAATAAAAAGCATGAGTAATAATAAATATGGGGGTAATATAACTGAACATTTTTTTGTTAATTTATTTTTAATACATAAAACTGTCTAATACAAAATTATATGACCACCTTGTAAGCTTTTAATGTATGTAGGTCCAATACATATTATAACTATCACATAAATGATGTGAGTTAAAGTTATATACTTGCAAGCCTTTAACATTTTGGGAGAATTGGTACAATATTAACTCCAAAACCTGTGAAATTTAAAGAGATATATTTTAATCCCTAGAGAAAACACAAAAAGAATTATTTAAAAAGTCAATAGAAAAATTGCAATAGAACTTTAAACATATCTAAAAATGTAAGAACCCAATATCTATTTATCAAAAAAAAAAAAGGGAGGAAAAGGGGAAAACTTTAAAAAAAGAAGAAATGAATAATAATCTATTGTAGACCTAAATCCAAATGAGACAATGAGTATATTGAGTGGTAATAGAGTAAATATTATTAAAAGATACATACTAGTGGGGGAAAAAAAGCAAGATTCACTGAAATATAAAGAAACAGATAAGTTGAATCTAAATGTCTAAAAAAGATATTCTATGCAAATAGTAAGCTCAAAAAGGGTAAGTAATTATATTAATATTTTTATTTGAAGATTATATTTATTTTCAGGACTTCACCATGTATATTACATCATACATTACTGTGGAATTATAGAATGTCATTTTGACAGTAAAAGTAATATTTAATTCTTCTGAACAAGGATTCATTAGAAACAGCCATAAATTTCAAGCTTTACTTGCTGTTCCATGAGTCTGTTATCATTCTAATGTTTTTTTTAATGTTAATAGTTAAATTAAACAAATATATCAAATAAAATTTAAAACAAGAATATTATCAGAGAAAAAAGAGGAACAATTCATAATGACAGACATTTTAATTTATTAAAAAAATATAACAGTCATAATTTTACATGCTTTGAATAGCAGAGGTTCAAAACACATGAGCAAAAACTGAAAAAAAAAATCAAAGGGAATATAGATAATTCCATAGTTATAAAAGGATGTCTTGTTGGGGTTGCCATAACAAAATATTATAGACTGGGTGTTTTAAAACAACAGAGTTTATTTTCTCAGATCTAGAGTCTGGAAGTCTGAGATCAAGATGGCAACATGGTTAGGTTCTGGTGAAGGATCTCTGAATTGCAGAGTTTGCCTTCTCCCTGTGGTCAGTTGATCTCTCTCTCTCTCTCTCTCTCTCTCTCTCATACACACACACACACACACACACACACACACATTCACACTCTCTCACTATCACTCTCACTCTTCTCACTTTCACTCTTCCTATAAGACCACAGACCTATCAGATTAGGGCCCCACCTTTATGACCTCGTTTTACCTAAATGACTTCCTAAAGACCTTATCTCCAGATTCAGTAAGACTGATAGTTAGACATCAACATATGAATTTGGTGGCACAGGAACACAATGCAGTCCATAGCAGGAAGATCTTAATAGTTCTATATTAACAATGGAGAGAATGGCAAGACAAAATTTCATCAAAGGCATAGGAAGTCAGACAATCTATATCAAGGATCTTGAAATAATTAGTAATTTCGAGAAGCATACATTCAACACTTGGAAAATAAACATTCTGCACAATCAGCTATATACCAGAAAAAATAGTCAAAACATTTTAAAAAATACAAATAGTATAAATTATTATTGTTAAATGAAAATTAGCAATGAAATCTCTTGGTTGGTCCTAGATATTTTGAAATTAAACAAACCACTTAAGTAACCAAGGCATTAAAGAAAAATGTCTATAGGAAATTAAAAAATACTTTGAACTGAATGATAATACAATAAAACTTATGAGTAGAGTGCAGTAAATTTCTAGGAAAATTGGTAGCTTTACAGTCTTATATTTTTAAAAAAGAGCTGAAAGCAGTGGTTTAATATTTCACCTTGAGAAGAGAGACAACCAAGGGCATTGTTGAAAATGTAAGTCAATTCCAGCCTGGGCAACTTGGCGAGACCTGATCTCTACAGTAAAAAAAAAAAATCAAAAAAATTAGCTGGGCATGGTAGCCCACACCTGTAGTTGCTGAAGCCCAGCAGAGCGACCATGAGCGTGCCACTACACTCTAGCTGGGCAATGAAGTGAGATTCCAACTTGAAAGAAAGAGAGAGAGAGAGAGAGAGAGAGGGAGGGAGGGAGGGAGGGAGGGAAGAAGGAAGGAAGGAAGGAAGGAAGGAAGGAAGGAAGGAAGGAAGGAAGGAAGGAAGGGAATGTAAGTCAGGGTCAGACAGGAAAAGAACCTGAATTTCAATCTAAGAAGTTTAGGTAAGCCTAATCTTAAAATACAAATGTAGCTTCTAAGAGGAAGGATTTATTTATTTATTTTTCGTGCATGAATCATATTCTATTGTGTATATATACCACATTTTTACTCTCACTTGTAGCAACCTGGATAGGATGGAAGACCATCATGTTGAGTGATATATGCCAAGCTCAGAAAGTAAAATATCATATGTTCTCACTCCTATATGGAAGCTAAAAAGCTGATCTCCTGAGGATACAGAGTAGATTGGTGGTTATCAGAGGTTGAGAAGAAAAGAGGGAGATTGAAGGGGAAAAAAGCACATTAATGTATTTATTACCTCTAAACTGTACAATTCTAACAGCAAAGATGGTAAATTATGGATGTATATTTTACCTGAATAAAATTTATTTTGGATTTTAAAAAAATGTAGCTTCTAGTGACATACATTTTCTGGTACTTCTATTCAAATATTTTTGGAAAGAGAAATTGAAGGATTCAATATTGTCAAGAATAATACAAGTATCTGAGCAGACGATAAAACTGTCACTCTTTCCTCTGCCATGCATATGCAACTATTTTTTTAAAATATTCTTGCTTAAAAATGTTTAATATGAATGTTTACACCACAATTTTGTGTTTGTTTTACATTGAATTACACTGATGTCTTTTACTAATAAACATTGTATGTCAAAATTAAATATAGTCATTTTATGTTACAATTAAAATTGAATTTTATGAGATCTCTTGGGTAAAAACTATGATTGTGATGAAAACAGATTGTTTATTCATTAAAATGAAAAGGCATACTTTTTAAAATCCCAGGTGACAATTTTCTTTGATATTTTATAAATATCAGAGGTAACTAAAATAAAATTGACTTCCCCATCTCCAGGCTGCTTTCTTTTAATGCTGAGATTACAAGAAGGAAGAAAAAAAATGTGACAAAGGAATTAATTTTACGACCATGTTTCAGGAATAAATACAATTGTAAGTAATTATGAGAATTTACACCAACATATAGATACAAATTGTCATTTTACAGGAGTTTTTGGTGTTTATATTTAAGAAAAGTTATTTAAACCAGTGATATATAATCAGTGAAAAAGGAAAATAAGATAAATAGTGAATTCAAAAAAGTAAACCACCCCAAATTGCTCAACTGTAAGTTTATTAGAGATCAATATTACTATTAATATAATGCTAACTTCTTTTGTTGTTCCTTAGTTTAAGTTACTTGAACATGCCATATTTTATTAACACAAATTTTTCATGTTGGTTATTTAAATAATTTGAAAATACTTGCTATCACAAGCCACTTTGTGATAAATCAAGGTACGCTTACCCAGATTTTACATGATTTCAAATTATTTAAACATTTGTTTCCTCTATTTGGTATAAACCTTTCTTCATCTAAGTGTCTACCTGCATTATTTAGGGTTCTTTCTGTAGGGAAACAGAAAAAATACAGCACACGTGTTTATAGAAAGAGGTTTATTTTAATTGGTTCACAGGACTATGGAAGCTAGCAAATCCAAAATCTACAAGGTGATTCAAGACACTGCAGTTGACATCCAAAGATTGATTGCTGGCAGAATTCTCTCTGGCTGAGGCAGCAGGAGGAGGGAGGGTGGGAGGTGAGTCAGTCTTTTCTTTTCTTTTTTTTTTTTCTTTTTTGAGTTGGAATCTCACTCTATCGCCCAGACCAGACTGCAGTGGCCACTCCTGGCCACCGCAGCCTCGACCTGCTGGGCTCTGGCGATCCTTCCGCCTCAGCCTTCCAAGGAGCTGGAACTATAGGTGCGTGCTACCACGACCGGCTAATTTTTTGATTTATTGTAGAGATGAGGTCTCGCCAAGTTGCCCAGGCGGGTCTCGAACCTGCGGGCTCAGGCAATCCACTCACCTCAGCCTCCCAAAGCGCAGGATTACAGACTGAGCCACCGAGCCCCCGCTGAGTCAGTCTTTTCTATTGACAGCTTTAACATATTGGGGGAGACCGTCCACCAATCTATGGAGCACAATCTACTCAAAAGTCCACTGATTTATATGCATATATCACCCAAAAATACTCTAACAGAAACATCCAGAATAAAGCTGACCACATATCTCAACTCAGTGGCCCAGTCAAGTTGAAACATACAAATAACTATGTTGAATCTACCCCATGACAACTTGCCACTCATATACATTTCCTTACACCATATTTGATCTCCAAACACAGAAAATAAGAATACCAATTTTTCTTTTCTTTTTTTTTTCCCACTGAGGCTTTTTATTTGTACATATGCATTACATCCCTAAAAAAAGAATCCCAGGATTTTCCCTCCTGTGTGTTTCCTTCTTGCTTCTTCTGGTCCATGATGCCAGCTGAGCTTGTCAGTACAATGAAACCAAACTGGCAGGATGGAAGCAGATTATTCTGCCACTTTTCTAGATCTTTAAGTTGCAATTTTTCAATTAGTAGGATAACACTATTCTATGTACAACAAAAATACAGTAACTCTTTCACCAAAAGATGATGCAAAGTCCTGGAGAGATTTTACTCTTTTTCATTGATATACTGTAGCTTAAATACTATGATGTAAAATTAACAAAACATATGTCACACCGTAAGGGATTTAAAATGAAATAAAAATATATTATACACACACATACACAAACTTATTCATTACAAAATAAGAAAGAAATATTTATTATAACTGCAGTCTTCATTTCTGTTGCTGCTTCTAACTGATCACATCATGGTAGCTGGAATTGATAACTACCTTTTCCACTACTTATTCTGTATTCTCCTTGCCTTCAGAAAGAATTTCAGCTAATCATGGTTCCCACCTAGTGAGATTATACAAACCTTCATTGATGAAGGGTCTGAGCTATCAGTAGTCATGCCTGAATTGTATATTTGCAGTTTTCCATTGACTTTAATCACAGAGCATGGTAATACTAAGAGATAACCCAAGGGGTCTCTTGAGTTCCACTTATATTTTTCTTACATTGTGAAATAGCAGTCCAATATATCTTTGTTAGTCAGAATCAGCCAGCACAGCAAGTATCTTATCTTTGTTAGTCAGAATCAGCCACCCCAGACAGCACAGCAAGTACCTTCTCTGACTATTGATACAGAGCCATAAGGAGCCCAAAGTGGTCAGGTAGCAGGCTTATCTTCCAGTTCTATATAATTACCATTGTACCATCTCATAGAAGCATTCTTTCCTTTGGAACTAAAACTTATTAAGTAGTAGATTAAAAGGCGATGGGAATAATAAGCAAACATTTTGCTAGTAGGTCACTAGGGGTAATAGTAAGTGGTGTTTCTTCCATTTCTATCCCTTGAATCCTGGACTCATGAATCATGGCTCATAGGAGAAACAGCACCATTATTTAGACACTAATTCACAGCATATGCCATCTCCTGGAAAATATTGTCTTACACTGCAAGGTATTGTCCAACCTAGTTGGTGCTATAACTGAATCTCCAAAAGCCCATTCCACCATTGTATAAGCCAGCAGCTTCACAATGGAAGGGAACAAAGCAAGACCAATAAGTTGATAAGGTGAGTTTCTTGATCAGAAACAATGGCTTGTGGAAGATCATGACAGTGATAGGACTTTAATTCCATGAATGGCAGTTTTGAAAGGACCATTGTATACAAGGAAAGCAAATCTGCATTTAGAGAAAGTGTCTATTTTAGCACGAATAAAATGTTATACTTTGATAGTGGAGGCTGTCCAGTGTCATCAACCTGCCACCAGGTAGTTGATTGACCAAAAAGAGAATATTGGAGGCACAGACTCTTACCCTACGTCGTGAGTCATGACAGGTGTGCATGATATCTTCTGCAGAGAACAATGCAGAATATTAATTACATTAAATTAAACCCACAAAATACATTACTAGCAATTAAATCAACTTCACACTGTTCTTGGATGAGTCAGCCATTGAAAGCTGCTGCTCCGAGGACTGTATTTTATGACATTTTTCTAAGTATCAGTACTTAATTTTGCTACCTATAGGAGGTACTTAACAAATACACAAAATACCTAGATAATAGAACTGTCAATTAATAATTTAATCATGCAGAAAGTTTCCTTAAAATCACAAGAAATATGCTCAAAACTCTGTCACTTGATTGATCAGCTTTAAAGTTTATTGACTGAAGGACCACCTCCCCCCTCATGGTGCACATCCATGATAATAGTGCTTTGCGCCCTTGACCTCTGTATTTTCTTGATAATTTGTTACTTCATTCTTTATTCTCAGAACAGTTTATCCCTTCCATTTATATCTATCTTTATTCAAAAATAAGAATCAATAGCCAGTGATATCGGTATGCCTCTAAAACAGGCACTTTTTCATATTACATAACCAACCATTCATTAAACAACATTCTGATTATGTATAAAGTAATATTTTTACTGCTGTAACTATAATATGAAACTTTAAAAGGGAATCTACTTATTTGATTCCAATAATAAAAAGCTGTTCCAATAGGCAGTATAACAAATTGAATTCAATTCAGTGAGTATATTAATGGAAGAGAGAATAAATTTAAAACAGTTTTTACCAGCCAACAGAGAAACTTCAAATAAAGGAGTCTTGATCTGAAAAAAAAAAACCCAACAGTCAGGATAGTGAAATATTAAGAATATTCTCTAGTTAAGACTGCCAATACTATGTTGAATAGGAGGGGTAAGAGTGGGCATCCTTGTCTTGATCCATTTTTCGGGGGAAATGGATTCAATTTCCATCTGTTTAGCAATATGTTGGCTGTGGGTTTCTCGTAGATGGCTCTCATTATTTTCAGGTATGTTCTATCTATGCCTAGTAATTCAAAGGTTTTTATCAAGAAGGAGTGCTGGATTTTATCAAAAGTTTTTTTTTCTTTGCATCTCTTGATATAATCATGTGGTTTTTGTCCTTGCATCTGTTGATGTATTTAATTACATTTATGGTCTTGCAGATGTTGAACCAGCCCTGCATCCTGGGTATGGAGCCTACTTGGTCATGGTGGAGTATCCAAATAGGAAGAGAGGAAGTTATGTTATCCCTCTTTGCAGATAACATTATTCTATACCTTGAAAACCCAAGATAATCTCTCAAAAACCTCCTTACAATGATAAAGGACTTTGGTAAAGTCTCAGGGTATAAATTAAATGTGCAAAAGTCAGTCGCATTTCTATATGCCAACAATAAACAAACAGAAACCCAAATAAAAAACACAAATCCATTCACAATAGTCACACACAAAAATTGAAATACCTTGACATCTTCCTAACCAGAGAAGTCAAAACCTTTACAACGAAAACTACAAAACACTGCTTAAGGAAATCAAAAATAACACAAACAAAAGGAAAAATAACCCATGCTCATGAGTTGGAAGAATCAACATTTTTAAGATGTCCATCCTACCCAAAGCTATCTACAGATTTATTGCAATACCTATTAAATTACCAGCAGCATTATCCTCAGGACTTGAAATGACAATACAGGAATTCATATGGAAACATAAATGACCATGAATCACCAAAACAATCCTCAGCAAAAAATAAATAAATAGATAAGTAAAAGGCAGGAGGCAACATGCTCCCAGACATTAAGCTTTATTATATAGCTACAATTATCAAAAAGGCCTGGTATATAGACTAATAAAACAGGATACAGATTGCAGAAGCAAAATCTCAATTTCTCAGTCAACTCATCTTTGACAAAGTCTCCACCATCAACCACTGGGGAGAGGGGAACCTATTCAGTAAATAGTGCTGGGAAAATTGGCTGACCACATGTGGAAGATTAAACAAGACCCCTACCTATCACCATACATAAAAATCAACTCTAAATGAATCAAAGACCTAAATGCAAAACCTCAAACTATAAGAATCTGAGAAAATGCAGGAGACATCCTTATCGAAACTAAAATAGGCAACCATTTCTGATTAAAATCCCAAATGTCCATGCTATAAGAGATAAGATAGACAAGTAGAACCTCATCAAACTGACAAGCGTCTGAAAAGCAAACAGCCCCATTACAAAGTGGGCAAAAGATAGGAACAGACACTTCTCAAAATAAGACATACGAGCAGCCAACAGATACATGAACAAATGTTCAGCCTCACTAGTCATCAAAGAAATGCAAATTAAAACCACACTGATATACCACCTAACTCCAGTCAGGATGGCCATCATCAATAACTCAAAAAACAACAGATGATGGAGAGGATGTGGTGAAAAGGGAACACTGCTACACTGTTGGTGGGAATATAAATTAATACAACGTCTTTGGAAAACAGTGTGGAGATTCCTAAAAGATCCAAAAATTGACCTCCCATATGACCTTGCAATCCCCCTACTGGGAATATACCCAGGGGAACTCAAATCAGTCTATGAAAAAGATACCTGCACACTCATGTTTATTGCAGCATCATTCACAATAGCAAAAACATGGAATCAACCATGATGTCCATCAAAAGAGGATTGGATTTAAAAAAAAGTGGTGTGCTCATCGAAAGAGGACTGGATACAAAAAAACATATACATGATGCAACTGCACAACCATAAAGAAGGATAAAATTATGACCTTTGCAGCAACTTGGATGGACTTAGAGGCTATAAAACTGAGTTATCTATCACAGAAAAAAAGAACCGAGTATCACATGTTCTCACTCATAAGCAGACCTTGAACAAATATCACAATACTATAAGCAAGGGATTGACAGTAGTGGGAAACTGCCAGGGGAGTGGGAGGCATACCTCATCAATAAGTGTACCTGCATAATGAACATTTGTATACCTAAAACTGAATTGTACCCCACATATTTAAAATAGAAAAAAAAATTTTTTAAAGATATCCTCTGATAACAATTTTTTAACAGTAAGGTAAAAGTGATACTCAAATTACATTTCAAAGTATTGGGAAACTTTGCAAATTTAAAGAAAATAGCTTACATGTTTATCTTAAGTAAAATTAGTCCATTTATTTTACTTTTTAAAGGAAGATTCTAAGAAAAAATTATCAAGGTAGATGTGAAAATTTTTTGGTCTAATGGTTAAAATTATTGTTTTGATTGCAAAAAGCAAAATCAAAGTCTTAAATGAGTCTACCATTAAATATTTTATACGAGAAAAACTAGTAAAATACTTTAGATCGTAAAATGTAAAGTCAGCTGCCTGTATGTAAATTCTGAATCTGGTGTTTACCAAAAAAGTAATTGGTGAAACTATCCAGCCTTCTTAAGTCTGAATATAAACATGTATAAAATAGAAACAATATTCTACTAGTTTAATTCTGAGAATTCAATATGATAATAAGTGAAGAACTTAATATAATCTTGACAAACAAAGCACAAAAATGTTAGTCACTATTATAACCATTTTAATGACAAAATTACTAAAACATAAGGAAAGAATTAATGGGGTCAAAGAAGTAAAATGAATTGACCAGTTTTGTATATCTGGCTAGTTGCAAATCCAGGATTTAAATCTGTTTTTTGTTGTTTCTTCAAATTCATTTCTTTTTCCACTACATCATGTGGAGTACAATCTTACTAGCATGTATAATATTCCAAGGTAGAGAGTATAATGCTAAAAGGACTTGCTAAATTCTTTTTTTATATATGATTAAAACATATATAAAAGTTGGGAGAGAGCCGGGCTAGGTGGCTCAGCCTGTAATCCCGCACCTGGGGAGGCTGAAGTGAATGGATTGCCTGAGCCCGCGGGTTCAAGACCCGCCTGGGCAGGCAAAACCTCATCTCTACAGTAAATCAAAAAATTAGCCCGGCGTGGTAGTGCGCGCCTGTAATTCCAGCTACTTGGAAGGCTGAGGCGGAAGGATCGCCGGAGCCCAGCAGGTCGAGGTTGTGGTGGCCGGGAGCGAGCACGGCACTGGCACTCCAGTCTGGGCAACAGAGGGAGACTCCAACTCAAAAAAAAAAAGTTGGGAGAGGGAAGAAAATTTCTGAAGAATCCAACTTAAAAATAAAAGTTAGCAATTAGTCCAGCCATGGAATAAATTTAAAATATCATCTTTGTCAGTGAAGCAAAACTAAAAATGAAAACAACCTAAAGATTTTCAACCTCAAAACACACACACACACACACACACACACACACACACAAACACACACACACACACACACCAGAAACAACAACAAGCAGAGTGTACACAGAAAGATTATATCCCAACTATAACATGTGACTCTAATTTGAGGAACAGAGTACATACTTCTCAGTAAGCTGGGTATAATATACTACTTTCTTTCTTTGTCTATTCATCTATACATTTATGCATTTATTCAATGACCATTAATTGAGTATTACTATATGCTAGTGAATTTTCCATGCATTGGAAATAAAAAATTGAAGGAGATATATGCAGTTTTTGCCTTTTTATATGAAAAATAGACAATAAAAAGGAAAGATATACATCTACAAAATAATATAATGTACTGTTAAGTACTACACAGCAACACAAAGCAAGTTAAAGAAATAGAAAAAGAGAGTAAAGGAAAGACAGTAGTATTCATGATGTTTAAGAAAGGTATTTTTGAAAAATTTGATCATGTTTGTGGCATTGTTCCAGTACTCAAATGAAACGGGTGAGTGATCCAAGCCTTATCTTGGTGACATTTGTTTCAGTCAAATAAGATAACCACAAAGGACTTAAGATGGCAAAACAATTGGCATGCAGTGGGAATCTTTAAAAAGTCAACATGAAATGGACCATATTGTACAAACAGGGGATGATAAGAAATAAATTTCAAATGATAGACAAAGGACAACTAATATAAAATGTCCAGAAAGAGTTTTCTTTATATCTGCAATGTGATGGCAAGCCAGTAGACAGGGAGAAATGAAGCAATTGTGCTACTGCACTTCAGTCTAACAGAGAGAGGCCCTGATTAAAATAATAATAGTAATTATATATATATGTATATATATATAAATTACCAAGAGCATTTTCTGGTAAAAATTGAATGTAGTGTATGTTTTAAAAAGTGGAAATGCAAGAATGATTCTCTCCTGAGAACTGGGATAAATGATGCCACCATTTATTGAGAAGCAGTGTGCAGAAAACAAAGGTATTAGGAAGGACATATTAAGATCTATTAAAAATATGTGAACATTGTTTTGTTTTGTTTTAGAAATTCAAGTAAATTATGGACTTTGCAGCAACTTGGATGGATTTAAAGTCTATAATACTCAGTGATCTATCACAGAAACAAAGAACTGAGTATCACATGGTCTCATTCATAAATGGACCCTAAACTGTTACCACTTTAAGAAAGAGTTTGGCAGTAGCGTGATACCACCAGGAGAGGGGAGGGAAGAAAGCACCGATAAGGATACCTGATCTCAAATCAGGCAAAATGGGGTCCAAAGGGAAGCCCAAACTTTACCTGTATGCTGACCACTTGTATGCCTAATCCTGAACTGTACCCCACATCTTTAAAATTTTATATATATACATATATATATATAGCAAATTTTTAAAATTTCAAGTCAAGTTTTTGAATAGGTGTGTAATTTACTCACCTGGAGTTTAGCACAAAGTTATGGAAAGAAGATATAGATTTAAATTAATATGTGATGCACAAAGTCATGAATTCAAATAAAATTAAATTAGGTCACCTGGAAAATAAATAAAGACAGATAAAAATTCTAAGACTGAGCCCTTAGAAATAGTAACACGTACAGAAAGAAGAAAAGAAATATCCAAGAGATTAAAGAGAAGTAGTCAGTGGTATGGTCAGCTTCCTGCACTTTCTCAACCATAGTACACAAAGGGGTCCTAGGCTTTCAACTTGAAACTATGCATTCATAATGTTTTGTTTAACAAAATTGGACAAGACACAAATATTAGGCATTGGAAAACCTAGGAATTACCAAATCTATTACAGTGGTGGAAAGCAGCTGAGTTCTGGACAGCCAGTCACTATTAAAAACATAAAATATTTTGTAAAGACCCAGTAAATGTTCCATGCCTTACTGGTAGAGATAAACTAACATTAGCTAAAGTCCATTCTAGACCTACTCTGTTAAAACTTAAAAGTAAGCCTCAAAATTAATATGCTGATCACAGCTAACTTGTTTGTTACAAAACAAAACCCCCTCACTGCTCAAAGAAAGTTAATACAAAAATTAAAATACGAAACCATATAGCACCCATAACTTGAAATTTTCAAGCAAAAATTACTAGACATGCCAAAACCCAGAAACATCAGTTAACTGAAATAGAAACAGAAATGATAGTGGTGATAAAAACAGGAAACATGTCAGTAGACATGAGCACTAAAACAGCTTTTGTAAATAAATATGCTCAGTTGTTTAAAGGAAAACATGAACAAATCAAGAAAAAGAAAATACAAGATATAAAGAACCAAATGGAACTTCCATACGTTAAAAAAAAAAACAACAATATCTAAAAGTTTAGGATGAGCAAAATGACTCATGCCTGTAATCCCAGCACTTTGGGAAGCTGAGACAAGAGGATTACCTAAGCTCAGGAGTTTGAGACCAAACTTGGTGAGACCTCGTCCTTACAATAAATAAAATATTTAACTGAGCGAGGGGCACATGCCTTTAGTTTCAGCTACTTGGAAGGCTGAGGTGGAATATTGAAGCTGCAGTGGCAGTGAGCATGCCACTGCACTCCAGCATAGGTGACAGAGTGAGACTCCAATAAGCAAAGCAAATAAACAAATAAATAAGCCGGGCTTGGTGACTCAGCCTGTAATCCTGCGCCTTGGGAGGCTGAGGTGAGTGGATTGCCTGAGCCCGCGGGTTTGAGACCCACCTGGGCAACTTGGCGAGACCTCATCTCTACAATAAATCAAAACATTAGCTGGGCGTGGTAGCGCACGCCTGTAGTTCCAGCTACTTGGAAGGCTGAGGCGGAAGGATCGCCGGAACCCAGCAGGTCGAGGCTGCGGTGGCCGGCAGCGGTCTGGCCGACAGAGTGAGACTCTAACTCAAAAAAAGACAAACAAAAAAACAAATAAATAAACAAATAAATAATTTAAAATGCACTCGATTGGCATCCAGCATATTATACAATGCCCCCCAAAAAAAATTGAATAAACCGTGAAGTGAGTCAATATAATTACCCAAACCTAAGTAAATGAGAACATGGCTGAAGAAATTGAACAGAAGCTTACTGATCTATGGAATAAGGTCAAGTGGCTTTTCAAATGTGAAATTAAAGTCCCAGAAGAATAGGAAAAAGGATACAAGCATAAAAATACATGAACAATGCAGGGCTGAAAAAATTCCTAATTTGTTAAAAAATATACAACCTCAGGTCCATAAAACTCAGTAAAATTTAAGACTAGATCTAAAGAGAACTATATCTAGGCATGTTATAGTCAAATTTCTAAAAATAAGTTATAAAGACAACAACTTAAAAGAGGTCATAGAAACATACATATTTGTTTATTTTCAGAACCAATGTGAATCAGAAGTAAGTGGAAGGGCATATTTAAAGTCCTGAATTAAAAAAAATAAACCAAGAATTATATGCCAAATAAAATATCCTTTACAAATGAAGAAAAAATAAAAACATTTTCAAAAGACAAAAGCTCTGAGAATTCACTGGTAAAAAAACTTGTGCTAGGAGAAATAGTAAAGAAAATTTTTCGGACTGTAGGAAAATAATACCAGATGGGAATTTGAATCTAAATAAAGGACCGGAAATGGTGAATATATGCATACTTTAAGATTTTTTCCTCATTATTTAATTGGTTTAATTGTCTCTTAGGTCAAAATAATTACAAGGAATTGTGATATTCAAAACATAGAAGTAAAATTTGTGACAATGATATATATTGATTTTAAATTCTCACATTATTTAAAATTATTTTAATAAAGGTCAGACTGAAAAGTAGCTGCAAATTAGAAGGATTATAATATGTGTATATCAATTCAATATTTAAAACACTCCTAAATTAAAAGAAAGTCATCTGTCATAATTACCTTCAATAAGATTAGGAGATAGTAATCCTGAATAAACTAAGGATGCACCTTCATCATAGTAGCTGCAAAGGTTTTCTGAAAAAGAGTCCAAGGTAAAAAGCAAAACTTATTTTTCTTAGCACAATTGCATATAAACTCTCTACTATCTAAACCTCTGTGCAAATATATGTGAAGGTTATCATCATTTTAGACTTACAAACAATTTTCAAAATTTACGGATAACTTATTTTTGATTTTGGATGAAATGAATATGATTAAGAGCCTATCTTATCAATTATTCTATTTTCACTATCAATTGCATGTATATTTACTCTATAGACTATTTTAGTGGTGTAGTCTAATGGTGACTATATTCATATGAATATATAAATCATTTTTATTTCTGAACTGATCAACTGATGCTTAGGGAGGGCTAGAATTAAGTATTGGTCTTATCTGTGTGCTATTTTCAGTTACACATCATTTCCCTTTTCAAGTGACATGATTTTACAAGATGAGCAAATATTTCTGTGAACTTCATATAAACAGATTCTCCATCTACAGAACAAAAGTAATGTGAAAATAAAAAGAATAAGAACTTGCATTCAAATGTTTTGTATATAAAAAGTAAAAATTTATTCATCAAATTTCCTACACTAAGCTAAAACTTCCTAAACAGTATAGGAATTTAATCCTAACCAGAATATTGTGTTAAATCTGCAATTTTTGCTGGTACACCCATAAAAATGTATAAGGAATGCCTCAGAAAAAATTTTTGATTGTTTCTCCCATTCCAAAGTCAACCGTCTAATGTAAAAATTATATAAATTTGCACTCATCACTACCATAAAAGATTACAGCGTAGGAGTAGCAAGTTAATTTAAAAACACCATTTTCCACCTAAATGTTCTGCCCACATTGATCTGATATCTTTGTGCTTCTTGTAGTTAAACCCATAGTTTCTTAAATCACTTTATTGATAACAGTATCTCCTTTCAGAAAATCTGCTTCTGAGTCTTCTAAGGAAAAAAAAATGCTTATTATTATGACTAATGTCCCCAGTGATTTCTATCTTATTTCCAGTCTCAAGGAAAAACAAATATGAAATCAAACTTCAAGGTAGAATATGCTTTTCATAAGGTATGATTGAAACATTTAATATCGCCAGTGCCAACCCAGATATCCTGTAGGAAATATTCTACTTAAATCTTTTGAAGAGTGTTGACTTAGGTTGTCTTAGCTGCCAACAAAGACACACACAGAGGAAGCAATTGATTGCTTGTCAATGTTATTGATAGGACCAATTGCATCTATTAAACAGCTACAAAATATATTAATCACATCATAGAAATTTGCAACCAATCTGCTCAGCTCATTAAAACTTCATTTTTGTCTTGCTAATCTGTTAAAGTCACATGTAAAGCATAACAAATTTTCTTTAGATTTAATTAAAAGCAAAATGATTATCTTTCTGAATTTGAAACGTATGTATGCTTTGTTTTGAATATACTGTTTTTAATTTATCTCTTCCTAGGACTGACATTTTATAGTCTGTTTGACATTTTTAGATTGTGATAGAATGGATTCATGCAAATACAGCTTATTATCACAAAACTCAGATCTGTCAACGGCATTCTTTTTTTTTTTGTCAGACTCTCACTCTGTCATCCAGGCTGAAATGCAGTGGCATGCTCATGGCCACCTCTGCCTTGACCTGCTGAGCTCAGGCAATCCCTCTGCCTTAGCCTTCCAAGGGCCTGGAACCACAAGTGGGCACCACCACACATGGCTAATTTTTTGACTTATTGTAGAGATGAGGTATCAACAAGTTGCCCAGACTGGTCTTGAACCCCTGGGCTCGGGAATCCTCTCATTTTGGCCTCCCTAAGTGCTAGGATTACAGACATGAGCCACCGCGCCCGGCTGATGGCATTCTTATACATTTTCCTTTCAGACTTTTGGATAAGAATGTGTCCTAAGATTACATGTACAGCTGTCATGCTAGATTGTCTTAAACTTTTTAAATCAGTTTAGTTTCTACTTTGTAGGTAAAGGGTAAGTTATACTTTGGTATAAAATGTGATGAGAAGATGGCCACAAATTTAATCTTGTGTCAAGTGTCCTTTTCACTGAACATTTGAATTGTTTTATTGGCTAGATGGGATTGATATTTTGGTAGTGAGTGATACCCCACTTCACTTATTATGAAAGTATATTCATCATTCAAGCAGAAGACATAACTTTGCTGCACAGATATCTTGCCCATTCTATAGATATTTTCAGAAATGGATAAAAGCAGATAAATTATGACACATCTTATAAACAAATAATTGTACAAATTCTAAAAATTCTATAAAATATCAGTGTTTCCTGTCCACCCTGCCCTCATTTCCTTCCCTCTCAGAACATTCTTATTAGGTCTACTGAATTTCTGTAGGAGCAGATAAATTTTGTATTCATGGCTCACCTCTAGAAGGTTTCCCATACATTCTGATATTAGACACCATATAATTGTCATGTCAAGCTTGTCAGATTTCCAAATCTCTCTTCTGATTCATACTGTAGAACTTCACAATTAATTTCCAAGCATTTCAGAATATCAGCCCCACAATTTTCCAGATGGCTTCAGTTGAAAAGTCTGTTAATTTCTTCTCATTGCCAAGTTGATTTTTAGTCTCTTTTCTTACCTCATCCAGTTGCAAAATTTAGCTAGTTCTAACCCTGATACTTGATTCACATATTCAGTGCAGAGTCAGGGACATAGAGATAATAAATGCTTCAAATTTATGATAATTTATCCAAACAACAAATTTCCATGCCCTATAATGTAGACCCTGCCTATCTTCTCCAATGCTATATAACTAAAGGACTCTGTTTTGACTCTGTGTGTCCCTCATGAATCTCCCTTTCTTTTTTTTTTTTTTTTTTTTTTTTGAGTTGGAGTCTCACTCTGTCGCCCAGACTGGAGTGCAGTGGCCGCTCCCGGCCACCGCAGCCTCGACCTGCTGAGCTCCGGTGATCCTTCCGCCTCAGCCTTCCAAGTAGCTGGAACTACAGGCGTAAAATTTAGAATTTTAAGAGTAAGCTAGACCCAAATAAAACAGAAAGAATGAAATAAAGACTAAAGTGAGATAAATGAAATAAAGATTTAAAAAAAT